>PVHX01016033.1:0-44609 GCA_004024805.1 Geosciurus inauris
GAACTATTTGGGGTACCTTGCTATGGCCGTATGGCAGCTTTATGTCTTACACCTATACAATTTAACAACTTCAGTGTGGCTGCTAATCTCTCAAGACAGTTATCCAAACAACTCACTGGGAATTGGAGCAGCGAATTGGACAAAACGGTGAGAGAATTACGGCTGAGCATACTGCGGATCAATGCTACCCGAGTGGACCCCAATCGGACTCAGTCTATGCAGCATTTTATCTCTCAAACACTGTCTCATGTGAAAGAATGGGCTAAACTCGGAACTATGGGAATTATGTTAATGCTCCTCTGTGTGCTGTTTGTTTGGTGTATGTGCAAGATGTGAAAGAAAGAATCCCGCAACATGGCTATGTTAGCTCAGGCCATTCAGGCTGTTGAGTCGGGGCATCTGCCGCAGGTATGGCTCGGCATGCTAGAGAAGTAGTCAACGACGGGTAAGACTCTCTTGGCCCAGGACCAACCTAAGACAGAGCGTCAGCCTTGCTGCTGATGGCTTGATGACGGATAAGGCCTACGGCCGAAGAGGGCAACCTAAGACAGACGTTCTCTCGGCCGTCATTTTAATAAAACAAAAAGGGGGAGCTGTGGGAAGTGGTGGCCGCCGCTTCCCACACCAAACTGGAATGCATCAGCAAGTAACAAGCCAAAGTTTTATTTTTTCATTTAAGCTAAAATGCAAGTGTCTTCAGAGATAGCACAGGGGAGAGGAGTACAGAACTACCTGACAGCTGCTGGTGGAAACCCAACTCAGTTCCAATGGTTTTCTTAAAGGTTTAACTGGAATCTCCCAGGTTGCTGGCTACTGCGTACTTTCAAGAAACATCATTTTGGGACACCAACAGCATGCATCTTCAGGAATAAACAATCATGCAAAAGTTTCTTAGCACAAACTCTAGTTTCAAAAACAGCGTTCATATATCAAGGTATAGGAAAAAGGAGTGTGAAAAAGGATTATTTATGATCTCCTTACAGAAACAGCCTGAAACTTTGGTCTGTGTCAGATGACTTTCGTTATGCTTATAAGGTAGTACAAGCAGTTTTTGTGAAATTCTAAAGTAATGCAGTACAGTCAGGCATAGTGTACCTCCCAGCTACCCAGGAGCCTGAGGCAGGTGGGTGGCTTGATCCCAGGAGTTTGGGGCCAGTCAAAGAATTTGGGCAATGAAGCAAGACTCTGTCACTTAAGAAAAAGAAAGTAGGCACTGGGATGTAGCTCAGTAGTAGAGCGCTTCCTAGCATGTGTGAAGCCCTGTATTTGATTCCCAGCACTACCAGAAAAATAGCCAGGTGTTGTGGCACACACCTATTCTCCTGTGACTCAGGAGGCAGGAGGATCCCAATTTTGAGATAAATTAGCAAGGCCCTTTCTCAAAAAAGGTGGGGGGGGATCAAGAGTTGAGAGCCCTGGGTTTAATCCTCAGTACTGCAAATAATAATAATGTGATATAGTACAGGTAGTACAATTTTAAACAAACATTCTATTCCCAAAATTATTTTCGATACATTGATAAGCAGTAGGCTTATGAAGAGGAAAGGGAAAGAAGATAAAGTCTTATATCTGATAGCCAATTCATTAAGAGATATAACTTAAGTTGAGAAACATGATCAAATATTAGGAATCAATAATTTTTTTCCAAATATCATCATCCTAACACAATTAGGTTTAGTGACAATCATGACTGTCCAAAAAAACCTCATTTCCTTTTCAAGTGAAAATAGGGAATAAATGTCATATTTTCAACATTTCTTTCCATTTCTTTAGCAATACCATTCATTAGTGTCCAAAAATAATTTACTTCCTTTTTGAGTCAAAGTAGGAATGAACGCCATATTTCTAACATTGCTTTCCATTTATTTAGTAATACCATTTTTGGTGCTTTTAGAATTTTAAATGGCCTCATTTCTACATCAGGTCTGAGAACATGCTTTCCCAGCTATTTCTATTCTTACACACATAGTCACTCCATCTACACTGTCAACAGTTCATTAAGTGACTGCCTTGTGAAGAGCCCTACATTTAAGAAGCACAAATAGGAAAAATTACCCTACAAACAAATAAGCAACCAACAACTTGATGAAACCCAGCACAGAAACACAGAGATGGTGTAAAATTATATGGAGCCCAAGAAAGCTATTGTGGAGGCAACCAATGGTTGAACATGGGTTTTGAAGGGCAAACAGGAGTTTTCAAACGGGCTATTTGAAGACAAAAAGAAAAGCAGGATGTCCATTTTGAAAATCATTTCAGAAGAAGAAAAGTAAAGATGGCCAAGGTTAGGCCAGAGCCCATTGTAAGAAAGGTCAGGAAGGGGCTTGGAGTGAGGTCCTAAAGCATCAGAACAGAGTGTAGTGAGACTGAAAGAGAAAACAGCACGTGCAGGAAGCTGACCACAGCAGACAATGAAGAGGAGGCCTCCCACTGGCTTCACTTGTAGAATAAATGAAGAGAAACCATACATCTGTGTGCAGCATCCATACCACCCAACACAGGCACTGGAAACAACTGGTTCTGAAAGCAGTTTCAATGGCAATGGCTCTTTAAACCTTGAATACACGACTGACACATGTAGCCTTGCTTTTCCCTGTGGGAATGCCATCACCTAGGACAGTTCCCATTGCTGGCTGAACAGGTGAGATGTAAATCCATTCTTTCTGGATCTCAAGTGGACCCAGATAAAGAATTCTGTTCTAAAAGCAACTGCATATCCAACAGTCACGATGTTCAGGGCTGGATATTTTTAAAATGTCCTTCTGCATCAAGAAGCAGGAATACATTCTACTCTATTAGAAATATTCAGCCATGATAATGTATTTTCAATGTGAATTATGGTACTAAAAGCCCTTCAGTAGCTATTTAAAATAAGCTACACAGATATGCTTCCAAAGGTAGCAGAAAAATGAATTGTCTGAAAAATCAAGCTCCCTAGTTGTAGCATATATATTTAAACTTAATTATCTGCACAAGTTATTTAGAAATTAATCCAATATCACCTGCTGTCATCTCAACCATCCCCTTAAATCTTTTTGTTGTGAAAGTAACTTTTAATGGCTTCTCTTGGGAGCCATGCCAAACATCCCAAAGGCCAACTTTATCTTGAAGGACCAAACTGCTATGGATGCTGACACAGGCCTCACTTACGTTCCTTGCTCAGGAAGAAGAAATAGAAGCAGAGGTGGTTGATGCTACAGTACAGCCATCCTTGGCAGGGCACCAGGCCTGCAAGAGTAGCAAGAGTAGTAGGTGACCAGCTTCTCTACCTCGGGTAAGTTTAACCTGGCCTCAAACTTCACCAGGGCTTCTCAGAACTTCTCAGGCTCCTCCTCCTGCTCATCAGGTCTGCTGCTGGTCTCCTCAGCAACCAGAGCCTGAGGCACAGAAAGATGGGGGCCTTTATCCCGGGAGCTGGGCAAAGGTTAGGAAGATAGGGGAAGGGACAGGAAGCAGGAAGGAAAGATGCACCCAGTCACTTGAGGAATCTGTGCCGATTCCACAACACCCACTCCTGTCCACTACCCAGAAACAGCCACAGCGAGAAAAAAAAAAAGCAGCAGGGATCAATTAAACATCATGCGGTTGAGGTTGTCATCAAGAACAAAAATCTCTCACTAGGCCACTTATTAACCACTTTATTCAGCTTTGGCTGAAGCAGTTGACTTCTAAGGCTTTGGCAACTTCAATTCTCAAGTTATTTTCCAAATCCTCCCTACACTGATGCTGCAGTTTGGATCTTCAGTCTCCCGAAGGCCCAAATGTTAGAGGCTCCATTGCCAGGGTGGTGTATTGGAAGGTGTGTAACTGCACAAGGTGGGGTCTGGTGGGAGGTCCTTGGGTCACAGCAGGGGGAGCATGCTCTTAAAGAGGACAGTGGGAACCCAGCCCCTTCCTCTCTCTGCTCCCTGGCTCACCATAGAGGTGAATAGTTTAGCTTTACCATAAGCCCCTGTCATGATGTGCTGTCCTGTCCAGGCCCAAAAACAACTGGGCCAACCAATCAGACTGGAATCTCCAAAACTGTGAGCCCAAATGAACCTTTCATAAGTCAATTACCTCAGGTATTTGCTATAATGATGGAAAGTTGACTAACACAAGAGATACGAGGACCCAATGACGGGTTCTGATACGTGAACTCACATCAACAACACCCACCCAAATAGGAGATAAGAATTAGACTTCTTGAGGCTGGGTTTGTAGCTCAGTGGTAGAGCGCTTGCCTAGTATGTGTGAAGCACTGGGTTCAATCCCCAGCACCACATAAAACTAAATAAACAAAACAAAGATATTATGTGCATCTACAACTAAAAATTTTAAAAAGAAGAATTAGACTTCTTAAAACTCTAATGAATGTCTCCATTAGGTTCAAGAAGGTTGGTGTAAAGCTAACTGCAGGATTTTGCAAAGCCTAATGCCCTGGACTGCCATTGTATATTCCATAGTTTTAGAGGGAGAACGGAGGACCCTGGCCAAGTTCCAGAGGCCAGAAGTACTCCCAAAGTACTGGGGTGTGTAGGAGACAGCCGAGGGCACAAAGAATCTGACACAACAACTATTTTACCAAAAACTACCAACAGGGAGGGGTCTTCATGATCTGTGGTGGTGGTAGAAGGATCTGGAATATAAGCTATGGCCTGTTTCTAATGGGTGACAATCTATGGTTTCCTGCCCTTTTCTTTTAATTAACATTTTCATTTTTGTTTTAGAGGACTGTCTTGTGAGAGTCTATGTTCCTTAAGATGAGGTTGCTTTTTGGGGGATGCTAACAAATCTTCCCTGTATTAGCTATTTTAGAAATTAAACCTGGGTACTAACATTAAAATAATCTAATTTTAAATGACTTTTAAAATAAATCTGAGGGCTGGTGAAATTGCTTGTCTTCTTCATGATTTATTAGGCTCTAGAGCAAACAGGTATGGCTGAGAACAGGATCCAGTGGCTCCAGGCACAGCCAAGATAGTGGCCAGATGGCCTTCCAACTTTTGTAGGCCGCAGTGTCTGGTCACAGGCACAGCTTGAAACAGAAGGGATTTTTATCAAGTTTTATGGAGCAGTCAAGTGTCCAGGATATGAGCAAGAAAGCCCTGAACTTCAGATCCTTTGGCTTTGGCCAGAGGAGAGGGGAGAGCAAATGCCAAGTTGTATTCTTAGGCTGCCTTGCCCCCAGCACTGCCTCCTCAGGTTTTCTTCCCTTTCTTTCCTTTTTTCTTTCTCTCTCTCTTTCTTTCTTTCTTTCTTTCTTTCTTTCTTTCTCTCTCTCTTTCTTTCCCCTCCCCCCCCCTCATTCAGGGCATGCTAGCTTTGAAGTGTCATGGATCAATACTGTCACTCTAAATATGCCACTTTAGCATAAGGATCATTTTGAGCTGAAGATAAGTGAGAAACCAAAAGACCAGGAACCAAAACAGTAGGTGCCAAAAAGACTCTCTGCCCTCTCCCATCTACTCCAAATCAAGAGGTAATGTCCATCTGCACAAGTGTCTCCACCTCTGCCCAGGAAGGCAACTTTGACCTCTAGATCTCTAGACCCAGAGACAACACCATAAGGAACTCACACAACCTCCCAGAGATAGCATTGACTTCCATTAGTTTCACCCCATGTTTCCCTTCCCCTCACTGTGCCACCCAGAAGCATGAACCCCCTTTCCTGTCTCATCATTCCTCTGAAAATTTGTTGTTTTTCCTTAAGATGCTATAAAAGGTCAAATTCTAACCACCCTTCTGAGTTATTCCTCGCTGAGTTTCTGCCACAGATATACACACTGAAGGCATTAAAATAAACTGTTTTTCTCTTGTTAATCTGTTGTTTGTTGGTGTTAATTTCCAGGGCCTCAGCCACAGAACCTAGGAAGTTAGAGGAAAATTTTTCTTCTCCTACAGAAGTGTTTCAGGAACCAATGTAGCAGAAATGAATTTCCTTCCTCCCAATTAAGGGAAACTCCTAAATCAAAAAACCATTATAGTCCTCATTAGACCAAGAAAGGCAGGCTAAGCATCACCAATGCTTAGTGCAAACTGACACAGTCAATGAGCCACAGTCCATCAGGCCAGGATGAGGGGTGACTCGAGAGCTATGCGTGGCTTCCACCATGGCCCAGGCCTGCTATCACCCCACAGGCCAGGGCTCATGCCTTGGATGCAAAGTGCTGGCTGTCCTGGGTCACCTCTGCTCTTCTCTGATCTTGCAAACATCTCCAGTACCCAAAAGGAAAAGAATGCTCCTCTTTTGTTCCTCTAAAATGAAAAATTTGCTTTGACACCCTTTAGTAAAAGCTATAACTCTTGAGGTTTATTTGGAAGTAAACAAATCCATGGTCTGGGATTTTTAAAATGTTTTTATTGGTGCATTCTAGTTATACATAGTAATGGGGTTAATTCTGACATAATCATACATGCATGGAATATAATGTGCTTCATTTCAGTCCCCAGTGCTTTCTACTTTACTAGTCTTCCTTCTATTCATTGTTTTTTTTTTAAATTGGTGCTTTATAGATATACATAAAAGATGGAATTCACTGTGGCACATTTGTTTACAGCTTTATTTTGCTGATTTCATTCCACATTTGGGGATCACCTGAATATAGGAAAGGGACTTAAAGGGAAGAAGGAGGGACAGGAAAAGGAAGGAAAGGAATGGTTTGGGATGTTTTTATTCCTTGGGAAGAAAACTGTACTGCAGGCTTATGTGTTCAGGTGTAATGAGTTAACTTTAGAATGAGAAACCATCTCCCTGCCCAACAGGATCTTAAAGCACCAATCACCCATCATGTTCTTATAGTGAGATCAGTTACATAAGAATATAACTGGCAGGAGATATCAACAAATACCTCCCAATGTTCCTCTCTTGCCTTCTCAAAACGTAATGGACTTTAATTCCATTTAATTAACATTTGAAGAACAAACATTCACTACTAGCAGGAGGAAGCACTACAGCTGCAAAAAAAGTCAGGAATAGGACTGGGGATAGAGCTCAGTTGGTAGAGTGCTAGCCTCACATGCACAAGGTCCTGGGTTTAATTCCTAGCACCAAAAAAAAAAAAAAAAAGTCAGGAATAACTAATTCAAGGAAGAAAATAACTTGTTGTTCTGCAAAAACAGAAATCTCACCTTTATGGGTTTTTTTTCCCCCAAGAACAGAAAAGACTTTTATAGATGTAAAGGATAAAAGGAAATAGGCCTGATAATAATTTTTTTAAAAACTTCAGGTGTATTTTTCTGGACTGCAAAGACTGACAGGTGACAAATTGAACTAATTTGGCTTTATGCATTATGGTAAAAAGTGTAATTAGACTGGTGAAAACTATGGGGACACTTGTGGAGTTCAAAACATTATAAAGAGTTATCTGAAAGATGGAAAGAAAGGAAGGAAAAGATCAAGGGACCTACCTTCACCTTCCCTTTGACAAAGTTGGCAATGTCATCTTTATTATCAAAGACAGACAAGGTATGGAGGAGATTCTGCTCCACCACGTCCCAGTGCTGGTTTATTTCCTCTAACGTTGCACTAGAATAGAAAGACAGAGCTCAAAAAACAAAAGTAATCATTTTCCCAACATTAAGTATCCTATGTTTATGTTAAACAAACATCCCATGTTAGGGTTCTCACACCTAGAGCCACCATTTGTCACTAAAAATCTGGCACCCTCACTGGTGCCATGGTCTCTCCTGCCACTGCACTAGGACTTACAAACTCCAGTCCCACGGCCATGTGAGAGGCCAGCCCACCAAGCAAGTGAGCCTTAGGACTGTCCTGTGACTACCCTGTGTGCCTCCATAATGTGCAGAGCACCTTCCCCTCAAGTGACAGAAGCATTTGTAATTGTACAGCTAGTCCAGCACAGAACATATCCTGAGTGGCAGACTGATTCTGAACAGTCTCACTCAGTGCCCCTCCTGAGAAGAGAGGCCCTTGGAGAAGTACCAATGCCCATGTTCAGAGAAAAAAACCTCTTGAGAAGGGCCTCACAGGGATGTTGCCACTTGCAACAGAATATGTTCAACTGACAATCAACAGTCAGGAAATTCACAGGTTTACAAATGGACACTTCATACCATTTACAGCAATATCCCTAAAAACCTCTAAGATGAGGTACATGTTAAAAAAAAGCATGAAATCAGATATGCTAATTTCTTACAAAGGCAACTAAAATATTTTACCATGTCGTTGGAACACTGAGCAACACCAGTAACCAAATGCATGATCATTTCAGTTACCAGTTTCTTTTCCAGGAGGTTCCTAGTCATCTCCATTGCATGATGGGTATTCTGGCATAGGAGCGTGCCCAGCTCCTAGTGAAGGGTCCTGCACATAGCAGACACTCAGTGATGTGCTCAGTAAAGCAACCACAATCTTGGACAAGAAAAGGCATGTGTGTACCAGGTAGTCCAGGTCAGCTGTATTTCCAAAATGGAACAAGAGATGTATTCTAACCTCAGAGAAATTAAAGGCACTGGACAACAGAGCAGAGTAACTGAGCCAGTGTAAGAGGCACAAGGGTCACTGGAGTCACAACTTATCCAAATGCCAAATGGACATTTTTTTGTAAATTGAACTTCTTTTCCCACAGGTGGTATCTGATCTGCCACCTTCCTCTCCTCGGGCTGTAAATTTATGTGAATATCCTGTAACACAGGTTGAGCAACCCAATCTGGAAATCCAACATCTGAGATGCTCCAAAGTGTGAAAATTTTAGCACCAATATGATGTCAAGAATGGAAAACCCCATACCTGATTTCTGGTTCAAAGTACACAACTTCGTATATAAGGATTGAAAACATTATATAAAAGTACCTTCACACTATCTGGATAAGGTTCACACGAAAGAAAGGAATGTCATGTTTAGATGCTACCCAATGGTAGCATGGTATTATGTATATGCAAATATCCCATAATCAAACTCTTCTGGTCCCCAGGATTTTGGATAAGGAATATTCCACCTATACTTCCCAGAAGAAAGGGCCAAAGGACTCACCCTGAACTTGTGGATTTGGGTATGAAGACCATCTGCATTAGGACTGCGGTTTTGAGAGGGCATTTCAGGATGGAATCAAAAGAAGTGCCTAGCAGAATACCTCCCAAGGAAAGAGTAAAGCTCAAAATAATAGTAGTTGGTTTCCTTGTGATTTCCCAATGTTTAGGTACAGGATTGCTGAAGACAACATCCTTGGGTCATCACCAAAGTCATCATTTTTTTTAAACATAGCAACTGTTTAATTAGATACACATGCATGGATATGCTCACATGTTTCTATACAAGGTGAATGTATTTGCCCCAATTTTCACTTCAAATGTTTAGAATTCTCTCAGATAACAAAATGATATAGTATATGGTTTAGTATAATATATATAGTTTAATACTGAAATATTTTCACACACATCATCTGATTTTCATCTTATTGGATTTTTGCTTCTCATTCTGGGAGATTTTTCAGGACTACCTGGTGGAAAATGATTCAGCTCCTTTGTAAATAATTTTATTTGCACAACCAACCATGATTTTAAAATAATTTATTTCTAGGAGCATAATTTTAAATTTCAAGAACACTTTCAGTTCTTTGACAATTCTTTTCTTATAGCAGCATACAGTTGTTCTATGAATACAATAGTCTCTGAAATCTTGGGCAGCACTAGGAGGCTTGTCCCATGGCTGTCTCCACCCAGTGTCTCTATGCCCAGGTCGGGCACCAAGAGGACATAACCAGCGACTTTCCCACCTCCCATCTTGCTCTTTAAAGATCCATAAGCCTAAGCAGCAGCCCACTTGGGGCTTAGAAGGAACTAGCTCTGGGATGAATGGTCAGGATCCTCTTGTTTTCTACTTCCCTCCCTCTAGGGGCTCCTAGGTCATCCTGAAAGCCCTGGTCCTTCAGGCCTCCATGTTTTAGGATTGGGAAAGCTCATTTTAAAATTAAATCATACCAAGCAATTCCAGCCTCTCCTGAGGCTTCCAAACCTTTTCCTATCTGACCTTGGGGCCTGAAATGAGCCCTTGGCTCTTTAGGCACTATGATTCACTATATATAGGGCCTGGCTTAGATGCACATCTGGTATAACTGCCTCCAGCTACACTCCCTCAACCTGCTCACACCCTAGGTGACAGCTGTGTAGGGGTAGATCACAAGAACACCCTTAAACCTGATGAGACAGCAATGGTGTCTTGGAATCATGAGGAGAGCCCATCACTCACAAAGTGGGGTTCCACAGAAGCTCACAGGTACCTGGGGGTGGCCAGTGTTCCATCCTTCCTGGTACTGTAAGGTCTTCTCTTTCTATGTCTTTACCCCTTACTGCCTATCACACTAAAAAACAGCTAGTCAGGATCTTAAGCAAACAAAGGAAGAGCAAACTAAAGAGGGAATATCTTTACTGCCCTTCAAACTTTTGCTTATGTTTTCATGTACTTCTCACTTATCAAAATTTTTTTTAAAAGTTGGAGAAATGGGGACCTGCCAGGAGGGGAGTGGTCTTACCTTTGTGACTCTAGTCTATTTCAGGCATAATCCGACTGATCTTTAATGAAGACTGGAGGAAGAAAGCTGAAGCTAAGATACTTGTCCAAGGTCATATATCAAATGAAGGGCAAGCCAGGGTATGAGCTCATGCCTGACAACCTTGCAATACCCTGGGGTCCTCCTGTAAGAAGCTACCTTTGAATTTTTCAGTAGCTTTCACATAGTCCTTAGGTCCAGTACGTGTCATGGCTGGACACCAATACAGCTACTCTCTTTGCACTTGGAGGGAGCTCACTGTCCCCTGCAATGCCATCTTCCTGACTGCATCTTTCTGGATGACACGATATGTTTTCATTACCCTGCTACATCAGCCAATGGCTCTCACAGAGGCCAATGTAGCTCTCAAATATTAACAGCTATATGTGTGTGGCTTCAACTGACAATATTCGATAACATGAATAAAATTATAACCAAGCTCTAATGCAATGTGTCACCATGGAATTAAGAACTCAAAGACATCAAAAAAAAAAAAAAACCCAGACTTTTAAATAATTCTTCTATCTACTGTAGAGGAGCTTATGATAAGGAAAGATAATTCTGAAATAAAACCAAGCCCACACTTCAAAAGAAAAAATAAATGCATGAATTCTATCATCTCTGAGCTACAGTGAGATTTGATTACAACCTACCCTGCTCCTGAATACAAACCTAGGTGTACGCCTCTCTCAGTAAAGACCCCAATGAGATAAAACTTTTCCATTATATTGTCTACTTCCCGCAGAAGTTGCCAGATGGCAGCGAAATTTTCCAAAATATCATTTCCTCTATGGGAAAGTCTTAGGATGAGCTTCCCAAATATCATTAATCAAGACAAGCCAAATGCACATTCATGAACTCGAAGGACTAAATAAGAGTCATCCAACATGTCACACACCATAGCTGTGAACCTACACTACAGCAGTATTTTCCAAATTACATTAAGTAGTCCCACTGAAGATAGCATTAAAAAAATGACATTGAATTGGAACTAGTATGCATGTCACCTTGTAAGGGTAGCTACTGAAATATAAATTATTTGTTAGTAAATTATTTGTGAATATATACATATTAGTAAATGTATTTCTCTCCAGGTTATGGGCAAAACAGTTTGAAAGTCGCAACATTATAGACATACGAGGGTTGGGAAAAGACAAAGAGAAAATAAGAAAGTACAAATATGCCATCTATTGTAGAGACAGGATGATAAAAAGTCTACAAATTAACACTGCAGCACTACTTCCACCCATTCTGCAGCAGCCCTCTAAAAACCAAGCAGAGGAGAACTGTTAGGGCCTGAATGTGTCTCCCCGAAATTCTCATGTTCAAGGCCTCACCTCTACTGTGACTGAAGAAATGCTGCTCAGAGGCAATGGAGGCCCAATGAGGACATAAGGGTAAGGTCCTGATCCAGGAGGACTGGTGTCCTCACAAGAAGATACCAGAAATGTGCATGCATTCAGGAAACGTCACATGAGGAGACAGTAAGGTGGTCATTTGCCAGCCAAGGACAGAGGCCTCATCAGGAACCAACCCTGTTGCCACCTTGATCTCAGATTTCCAGCCTCCAGAGCTGTGAGAAAAATAAATAATGTTGTTTCACCCCCAAGTCTGTGGTGTTTTGCTATGGCAGTTCTAGCAGACTAATATAGCCCCCTAGAACCAACTTCACAGCAGTATTGTGGATTGTAACAGAAGTACAATTCACTAAACTATAACCTGTTTTATTAAGATCTCTAATTTGGTAGAAAAAAACTATTTCTAGAGAAAATCAAGGTCATAGAAAGCTAAGATTTATAGATTTCGTTGTTTTTTTTTTTGAATACCTAGAATTTGTTAGGTATTTTGTTAGAGAACATTTATCTTCATTAAAATACCATAAGGTAGGCAGGCATGGTGGTACATGCCTATAATCTCAGTAGTTCGGAAGACTGAGGCAATAGGATCAGGAGTTCAAAGCTAGTCTCAGCAACTCAGCAAGGCCCAAAGCAACTCAGTGATACCCTGTCTCTAAATAAAATAGAAAGAGGATGAGGATGTAGCTCAGTAGTTAAGCCTCCTGGGGCTCAATCCTCAGTTTAAAATATATATATCTGTATACATGTACATATATGTGTATGTACATGTATACATATATGTATATGCCATGTATACATATATATGTATGCATACACCCATATATTAGCCAGCTGCATTGGTGCATACCTGTAATCCAATAAACTCAGGAGGTAAAGAGGAAGATTACAAGCTTGAGGCCAGCCTGGGCAATTTAGTAAGGCTCTGTTTTAAAATTAAAAAAAAAAATTGAAAGGCTGGGGGTGCATCTCAGTGGTAGAGCATCACTGAGTTCAAGTCCTAGTAGCAGAAAACAAAAAATCATAAGGTACCCCCAGTACCACCAAAAATTACATATACACATACACATACACACACACACACACACACACACACACACACACACAAAATATCAGGCATTACTGTTACCATTTTCTAGGCAAGAAGTAAAAAAGCTGAGGAAGAGAGCCAACTTGACACCGATCCATGTGAACCAAGGCCTTGTGCTCCTGCGGCACTGCCATGAACAGGAGCACCGGGAGGTCGAGTCACACTGAAACACATGCAAGGTTCATTCTCTTAGGTTTTCCTCAGGGGTATTTTCAGGGAATGAAACAAGCATCTCCCTATCCATACCTATAGCTTCTGCACAAACACAGCCACAAATATCTTGACGGAGTTTCAGTTTTAAAGAGCAACTGTTTCTTTCTACATAATAAACATCCAACTGAATTAAGTGCCTTCTCCAGCCACCTAAGCCCTAATTTACCACCACATGGCCTTTCTGTTTACACAGTGCAGATCTGTTCTTGAGAAAAGGCAGCACATCTCTCTATGGCCAGTACTAACCATCAACTGTCTAAATGCCACACAGATGATAAAGGACTAGAAAAAATGTCAACGGCCATGGCAGTGTTGCTCCTAAAGGTCACTGGGCACTCATGCTCTGCAGAGTAACACAGGAGCAAAGAATGCAAGTAATAATTACAATGAGGGAGGGAGATGTGTGAACGAAAGCCTTTATTTTCAGAAACCTCACATTCTTAAAGTGGATATAGCAATATCTGATCTATGAAGTCTACAGTAATGTCTTTAATTTATAGGCATTTTGCCCATGTATTTTTCTGACCATGCAGTTTTAAATATTTTTATATTATTTTCTTGCCCTTTTTGCCTTCAAAAATACTTGTAATAAATACAAATATCTGCAGTACCTGAAATCAAACTCAACTGACCTTGAAAGTAAACTGATTTTTAATTTATAATTGAAATCATTAAACTGTCTTCATATTAGTACCATCTGATGTGCTTCATAGAAAGAGAAGTGGGAATGGAAGATGGAAAATAAGTGACGTATAACCAGATTTAAAAATAATAACAAATCAGTAGGAGCATACAGCTATAATCCCAGGTACCTGGGAAGCTGAGGCAGGAGGATGACAAGTTCAAGGCCAGCCTGGACAACTTAGTGAGACCCTGTGTCAAAAAATAAAAAGGACTGAGATGTAGCTCAGTGGTAGAGTGCCTCTGGGTTCAATCCACAGTACCAGAACAAAACAAAAACCAACACACAAAAAAATCAGAAACAGAACCAGAAATGGCACAGACAATAGGAACCAAAGAAAAGAACATAAAGCAGCTACTTTACCTACTCCATATATTTGAAAGGCAGAGGAAGGCATGTGTCTGATGAGAAACTGAGTGCTAGAGATTATATATATATATATATATATATATATATAGAGAGAGAGAGAGAGAGAGAGAGAGAGAGAGAGAGAGAGAGACTAACACACACACTCACACACATACACAGATACCCAAATCAAATCCTAGAAGTACAGTATCTGAAATGAGAACTAATCTTGATGAGATTAAAAGTAGAATAGAAATGATAGATAAAAGATTAAAAAGCTTGATGATATAGTGATGGAAACTTTAAAAGAAAAACAAAGAAAAGAATTTATAGTAATTCAAAAAGGTCAGATGTGCTGTGAAACAAACAGCAGACTAAAATACATGTAACTGGAGTTCCTGAAAAGAATGGGCAAGGGACGAAGAACAGAAAAAAAATATGTATTTGAAGTATAATGGCTGAGAATTTTTAAGTATGATGAAAACAAGAAACATACAATTCCAGAGATCTCAATAAGCCCCAAGCAGGAAAAGCATGGGAAAATGAAAATCATACTGGACATCACAATGAACATGAACATCTCAAAGTGGTATACACCCCTAATAATCAGAACATCAGAACAACACAGTTCTATAAGAAAAAGATTTCTCATCAGAAACACAGGCCAGAAGCCGGGCACGGTGGCTCAAGCCTGTAATCCCAGCACTTAGAGAGGCTGAGACAGGAGAATCGCGAGTTCAAAGCCAGCCTCAGCAATGGCGAGGTGCTAAGCAACTCAGTGAGACCCTGTCTCTACATAAAGCACAAAATAGGGCTGGGGATGTGGCTCAGTGGTCGAGTGCCCCTGAGTTCAATCCCCAGTACCAAAAAAAAAAAAAAGAAAGAAAGAAACACAGGCCAGAATATATTAAGCAACAGCTTCAAAAAACAGTACCGAAAAAACAATCAGCTCACAAGCACTTGAAGGAAATACAGGTGAATTTCTCTATAACCTAGGATGGGAAAATTCTTAATCATGACTCAAAATCAGAAACTATGAAAGAAGTGAGTTATAAATCCCTCATTAAAAAGATTTAAAAGGTGCATGGTAAAACACACCAAAAACATAACCACCAAAAGACAAATAACAAATTGGAAAAGCATTTTTAATCTTCTATCTCAGATAAATGGCTAATATTCCTAACAGAGTGCCTAGAAATTGAAGGAGCAGAGAAAGCCACCCAACTAAAACACCAAGCAATTAATAGGAACAAAGAATTTCTCAAAACAACCTTTCAACATGAAAGAAAAAAAAACTGAATTAAATTGCCAAGCACATGGGGGCATTGGGGAGAATAGAAGTTCAGTGTATTAGCCAAAAAGAATGAAGGGAAGGGAGAAGGGATAGGAACAGCAAAGACAGTAGAATGAATAAGACATAACTTTCCTATGTTAATATATGAAGACACAACCAGTGTAACTCCACATCATGTAGAACAAGAATGGGAAGTTATACTCCATGTATTGTATGATATATCAAAATACATTCTACTGTCATGTATATCTAAAAGGCACAAATAAGAAAGCAGGGAGGGAAAAAAAAACAAAAACAAAAACCTTGCCAAAGCAGCATTTTATCTGTTTGGTAAAACTCAGAAAGTTTAACAATATATCTGATGACAGTTTGGTGGGAAAGCAGGCGGGAAGAGGAATTTAGCAATATCCAACAAAATGTCACATTCATTTACCCTTGAACCCAGGAATCCCCACTTCTAAGAGTCTTCAACAAAAAAATCACATAATGAGTCAGGTACTAAAATATTCACTGGGGCATTATTTGTCATGGCAAAGGCAGAAAATGATCCAAGCACACGTTTGTATAAGCCATGGTACTTCCTACACAGTGACACACACTTTCTCTCCATTCCGGTATGGAATGATTTCTAGGACACAGTGGAAAGTGAACAAGGCAAGACATGGAACAGAATATCAAGGGCCTTGGTAAAACAAAGGTATAGGATATTGATAACCATTGTGTGTATTTAAGAATTATAAAGCAAGGCTGGGGCTGTAGCTCCGTGGTAGAGCACTTGCCTAGCACATGTGAGGCACCAGGTTTGATCCTCAGCACCACATAAACCCAAATAAACAAAGTTATTATGTCCATCTACAACTAAAAATATTTTTTAAAAATTATAAAGTAAAACAGTGTAAGGCTAAGCCAGAAAAAGAAATGTTTCCATAGAGCAGAGAGGAAAAACCAGGGGTGGGTACTGATTTCTCTAAAAATACTTTCCAGATTTTATAAGTTTGATTTAGGAATCATTACAGTGTTTTAGAAATTAGGCTAAATCCATAAAGAAAAAAAATCCTAAAAGGGGAGGATGGAGACAAAATTTAATTGGTTATTGAAATAATAAGCAAAAAATCAACTTTAAACAGTGTTTTGATTAAATTTATAGCTAAATATATTCTAAGGCCAAATAAAACTGCAATAACTTTAATTTCATTCAGGTACGCTTATTAACAGCAATATTCATATTATTTTGAAATTATACACACACACACACACACACACACACACACACACACAGATATATGGACCAATCTGTGAACATTGTTAGAAATTAAAATTTTCAGTGTACAAGAAAAAATATAATCAAAGTTATAACCATATAGTTTTATGGCTGAATTCATGATTTATTTTTTTCTCCATCACACATGCTCCTTAGGTTTACACTGCCTTGAAATTAAAAACTTTAGAAGCAATGACAACCCAATAACAATAAGCAACCCTACAACCCAGACTGTAATCCCTAAACATCATCCCCCACCCCAAAGGAGCCAAGGCTGTTTGAAAGAAAGAGAAGTTCTAGAAAAGAAGCTGGAAATGTCCAATAGAGCATTTACCATCTTGGACCAGAAAGCAAGAAAGCACTCTTAGTCCATGTTGTGTTGCTATTAAAAAATACCTGAGGAGGAAATTTATTTAATTTAAAAAAAGAGGTTTAATTTAGCTCATAGTTTTATAGGCTACAAGTCCAAGATCAAGTGGTCCCACCTGGGCAGGGCTTGGTGCTGTATCATAACATGGTAGAAGGTGTCACATGGTGAAAATGTGTGCAAGAGGAAGTGAGAGAGCAAGCTGAGAAATACAACCACTTTAGAGCAACACACTCATGTAACTAATCTCATCCTGAGGGACAACCTCCAGTCCCAGGAAAACTAACCCAGTCTTTCAAGAAAAACATTGATCCACCTTCAGGAAGGATCATGGCCCCAAATACCTCTACTGGCCCCACTACCTCACTGCTGTTAAGAATTAAGGCTCAAAACAAGTTGTGGCTAGGACAAAACCACACTCAAACTACAGCACAAAGAGTAACATAGATGAGACAAAAACTCTAATAGGCAGAGGCTAGACTCTGCATTTCAAAAAGAATAGCAATCATGTGAACCAAGGAATATATTTTTAAAAACTCTCAGCTTTTAACGTCAACCATACAAGTCTTTTCACTTTTCTGTGTTGGAACAATTCATAATGAAATCTGAGAGGCAGAGAAGCTTGCTTTGAAATATTTAAAAGAGACAGAGGAAAAGAAAAAGAAAAAGAAAAAGAAAAAAAAAGCTCAAGCAAAACAAAAAATAATTCTCCATCATCCCTGCAGATGACCAAGGTGCCAACTCCTTATGCCAACGGGCAATTAAAGGGCAAAGGCAAGCATCCCCCACCACTTTTATAAAATTATTGTCTCAGGATGACTAAATAGGCCCAGCCAAGGAGGCAACGTTCTTTAAAGATAGACTCAAGCCGACAGGTGTACAGGATTGATTAGATAAGGAAAATCACCATTTGCAAAGTCCATAGAGAAAATGTGAAATCAGGCAATGATCATAATGCCTAAAAGCACCAGATGGGAATTTATGGAGATGAACACAATGCAAGCTGCCCTGTGAACTCACCAAGAAGACCCTAAGAACAAGAATAAGAATAAGACATTCCACAATGGGTGTGTGAGAAGAAAAACAATATATAACACCACCTATTAAGTATTCATCCTTAAAAAATAAAAAGATCCAAGTTTAATTTAACCTTCACTAACTTCCAGTTTTCAGAAACATGATGGTCAGAGCACTTGACACCTTAAGGAAACAGACAAATGCTCCAAGCATGACATCCCTCTTAAACACAGGCCCAATTTCTTCAAGTGAGTGACATGAGAGGGAGAGATAAAATGAACGGAGTCTGTCTTGACTAAAAGGGATTGAAACACAATAGCCAAATGCTGAGTGTCACTCATGAAGTCGGATTAGAGCCATACACACCTATGAAGGTTCCCTGAAGGCAGCAGGAAGCCTAGCGATAGGCTCAATTCAAATGACACCAAGAATTGTGGTTTATGGCATGGTAGTGCTGAAGAATGGCCAGACTTTTCACAAATGTTTACTTGGATTTGTAGGAGTGAAGTATTATAATTTTTCTTGTTTGTTTTAAAATACTTTGGAAGTAGGTAGGAGGCTTAGAGGAAAAGAAGGCAGATGGGCAGTACCTTGATCCAGATGCTTCTGTGAGATGAATGTGCAAGACATCTACACCAGCCCCACCATGGTCGGCTATATTTGAAAATCTTTACAATGAAAAAATGACAAACCACTACTTAACAAAAAAAAAAGGGTGGGGGGACATAAATGTGGATAAGTATCCCCCACCTAGAAGAAATAGGTTATGGCTGGGATGTGAGGCATCCCAACCATGGTTCCTGTGTTAATGCAGGAATGTTCCGAAGTAAAACAATGAGATGGTGAGAGCTGTGACCTAATCACATCCTAGCTTGAATGGACTGGGTGGTACAAAAAAGATAGTCCACCTATATAGGAGCTCTCTCCATGCCTTCAATGCCTCCCCTCCCCTTTCCTTTGCCCCATGCTGATTGGTTACTTTGAATGTTTCCCCTCCTCTTTACCCCATGCTGATTGGCTGCCTTCAGTGGCTCTCCTTTTCTCATCCCATGCTGATTGGCTGCCTTCAGTGGCTCTCCTTTTCTCATCCCACGCTGATTGGCTGCGCACCTGACATGGATCAATACCCTATTGGCTGTAACCTAACCTCAGGGCCATGATTGGTCCGAGGACCCTATATAAACTGTTGCACTAACTGAAATAAACAGGTCTGCTTCTCGCTCTGGCAGAGCAGTTTTACCTACCCCCGGGGTCTGGGTGAGTGACTCCGTGACCGTCCACCCCATAAACCCTCATCCCGTGGGACCCCAGACCTCGTC
This sequence comes from Geosciurus inauris, assembly GCA_004024805.1. NCBI lineage: Eukaryota > Metazoa > Chordata > Mammalia > Rodentia > Sciuridae > Geosciurus > Geosciurus inauris. The sequence goes on from PVHX01016033.1 coordinate 19,438, forward strand.
CTTCGGGACCCCAGACCTCGTCCCGTGGGACCCCAGACCTCGTCCTTCGGGACCCCAGACCTTGTCCCGTGGGACCCCATTGTCCTTCGTCCTTCGGGACCCCAGACCTCGTCCTCTGGGACCCCAGACCTCGTCCTTCGGGACCCCAGACCTTGTCCCGTGGGACCCCATTGTCCTTCATCCTCCGGGACCCCAGAGCTTGTCCCGTGGGACCCCATTCCTCGGTCCCCTCATCCTGCGGGACCCCAACTCATCGAGGCACGAAATAAACGACACACCTAAGCCTTAAATCTATAGTAGGAATCAAATTATCACATAAGCAAATCAATTCTTGGAGTGATTCTAGGAAAATAACTCAAAGTCCTGCAGTTCTTGCCAGTTGTTTTCTGCTTCCTGGAAACCAGGCAAAGGCAACAATAAACTCAGTGCTCCGGATCATGCTGAAGAATAAAGTGTGTGTTTCAACAACACAGCAATAGCACTGAAAACCAGCTACCAGAAGGAACATGCCAGAGCTACATCTCACATGGGAACTTATAAGATGAGATAAGGTGCAGCCTGGCATGATCTGGACTTCTCAAAACAGAACAGGACCATCACTAACCAAGACTACCAGGCACAGAGAACCAGCAGCAAAGGCAGGGCCCTCAGAGAACTTGTCACAGCTTGGGGTCAATTCAGCAGGGCTCAGGGTCCTCTCATCACCCCTGCTCCTCTTCACCTTCTTTTTTCCCCCAGCTTCAACCTGAGTGGGGATTTGCTCCTGATATTCAGCCCTCCTGGTTCCTTGTACCATGTCCTTATTTCTAGTCATTGGCCAACCATTATAAATTATTATAAAAAGAAAGCAGACATACAATGGAATATCATCCAGCCTTAACAAGGAAGGAAATCCTGATATCTATCTACAGTAGCATGGATGAACCCTGAAGACTCTATTCCAAGAGAACTAAGCCAGTCATAGGATAATGCTGTATGAGTCCGCCATATGAGGTTCCTCGTCAAATTCAGAGAGAGGAAGTGGGATGGCAGCTGTCAGGGGAGAGAGAACTTGAGAAGTATTCTAGGGATCGATGGTAAAGATGCCTGTATGTCACTGTGAAAGTACTTAATGCAACTAAAGTGCACATCTAAAAATGATTAGAATAGTAAATTTTATTATGTATATTTATAAGAAAAATGTTTGTTTAAAGAAAGAAACACAAACTCTATCTTGCAAGTTCCCTGACTGCTCAATAATCATGAGCAGGCCTGTGCCCTGCCCTGGACTATCCCTTCCCTGGCTTATTAGAAAGGGCCCAAGAAGACTTATTTGTAATTACAGATGCTCCTCTACTTACAATGGGGTTTCATTCCTATAAACTCATCATAAGTTGAAACTACTGTAAATAAAAAGTGTATTTACTACCTAATCCACTAAACATCACAGCTTAGCCTAACCTCCCTTCAACCTGTTCAGAACACCTACATTATCCTGCATTTAGGCAAACCCATCTAATACAAGGTCTATTTATTATAAAGTGTTGAATAGCTTATGTAATTTATTGAATACTATACCAAAGTGAAAAGTAGAATGTTTATACAACTAGGCTTTTACACCACTGTGAAGTCAAAAACTCATTAAGTCTGATACCCTAAGTCAGGGGCCATCTGAACACGTCACCTTCCCTCCTTACAAGTCTTCACCACAGAGCCTCAGTCACCTTCTTTCCGTACTTCCCCACTATCTGCCCACCCATGCTTTACTGGGCACTGACTACATGCCTAATGCTATCCTGCGCTTGGGAGGGTCGGCAGCCAATAAGACTCTCAGAAATTTATTTCCATGAGGAAGACAGGAAAGAAAAAAGTAAATGACAGTGACATGAGCACCAGAAACAGATATCTGAGCTCTAACTTGAAGGACTGGGCATTCTCTGTCTACAACCCCCAAACCACTCAGCCACTTCTCACAACATATCTTTGTCCCTAAAGCCTGGCACCTTCATAAGGCCTTGAGATTCTTTGGTGCATGCTAAATTAAAATAGTAATAACAACTTGTCTCTCCTTCAAACCTGTTATCCACAGATCTTTTGCCAAAGAACATAGTTCACCCATGTAATAGTCTCTATCTTCCACCTCTGTTACAAAAAAAAGAAGAAGAAGAAGAAGAAGAAGAAGAAAATTTACTCACAAGTTCCCCCCATGCTTCCCTGTATTGCCACACGGTGGGGCCTGGTACAGACTCCTTTTCCTGTTCCTACCCTTGTGCTGGTTCCACCCAGGGCCCTTCCTACAGTTTTTGTTTGTACTTTATCTGACACAAATTCCTGGGCAGAATCTTTTCTCAATGTTCAACACACAATGAAATATTAACTATGGCGAGTCAATAACACACAAGATGCTCAAGTAATGCCTGCACAAGCTGAAATATCTTGGTCAACACTACAAGCCCCAGACCAAAATCTACTACAACTCTCATCTTTACCCTGAGAAGAGCACCCTGAAAAGAATAATGCATTACTCAGGACCTTCTGCGGGCAAGAAGAGAGCAGAAAGCGAGGCACTGGCAAACCTGGCCTGAGTCAGTCCAGGGGCAAAAATCCAGCCAAGGCAAACTGCAGGAGGCAGATGCTGGCTCAAAGAAAGAGGGTCTATGGAAATAAACATTCAAAACCAGGAATTTTTGTGTGCATTCCTGTCTGTTCTTTTCCTATGTCTCTTGTTGACTTTTATATTTGCAATGGTTGTTTTTGCTTATATTGGATCATTACTGAAGTGTGTCATATGTCCACTGGATGTTTGTGCTCTGCTGAGAGTGTACAAACTGTGTTAAACATACATAGCTCTAGACATTTTGTGGTTCAATAAGAAGAGGGAGTCCAATGTAAAGATGAGGATGGAGACATCTGTACAGATAACAAATATATAGATCAGGCATTCTGCAATAAAAAAAAAAAAGAACTACATGGACAATTTCTACTAAACATAGGTGGCTTTTGCACCATTGTAGAATCAAATAATCTAAGTCCAACCATCAGAAGTTGACAATTGCCTGTCCTGTGACTTGCCACAATGGTCCCATTCAGAATCATGCTGTATTTAGCCATCACATCTCTCTGGAGACATCTTTGACTTTCATTTTTGAAGACTATTGGCCAGTTCTTCGGCAGCAAGTCCCATGGTTTTGGCTTGTCTTATGCTTCATCAGGATTAGATTCAGGTGGAAGTCTTTAGCTGGGATTACAGAAGTGATGCTGTTTTGTTATCACATCCTCTCAGGTGGAAGCAATTTCAATTTGTTCCATTCCTGATGATGTTCACCTGATCACTTAAGTTAGTGGTTGCTAGGCCTCTGCACCATGCAGTTATTATTTTCCCTTGAAATCAACAAGTCTCCTACAGAAAAAGTATAAAATGAGGTAAATTTCCTATTCCACAAAGTTTGAATTTATTCTCTTTTATCGGTATGGCCTCACCTTTCCTGCTCTTATTCAGTGGGTTATAATTCAGTACTATTATTTTCTTCGATGCTCTGACTGTCCCAGGCTTGGCAGGTAGGAAGCCCTTCATGCTGGTCTCTGTGTCCTTTGGAAATTACTCATGGTTTTTCATATTTTCTGACACAATAAAATATTCCAACATCATCTTGTATTTTCCTTGCTCCAGCCATGAAATCGAACATTTTTCCAAAGAATTCTATTTCCTTTCATGAGGACTGCTATACAAAACCAATATCGTCCTGTAATCCCAGTGGCTTGGGAGGTTGAGACAGGAGGACTGCGAGTTCAAAGCCAGCCTCAGAAACTTAGCAAGGCCCTAAGCAACTTAGAAAGACCCCGTCTCAAAATTAAAACAAAACAAAAGGGGCTACAGATGTGGCTCAGTGGTTAAGCGGCCCTGCATTCAATCCGTGGTACCAAATAAAAATAAAAAGCCAATACCTAGGAGCTCATTGCTAATGGGGTACCCTCAGAAGCTCTCAGTGGAAAGAGCTGGGCATATGAATATACATATGTACTCATATTTACACAAATGCATACACATCTTTGATAAAATGGCATCTATTTGTGTGTATGTATACATATAGAAAACCTGACTTCATATCAATGCCTCCAACTGCCATCCACTATCCATATTCATTGCTTTTTTCCTGTTTGCAACTCTCTTCTTCAACAGAGAAGCCTAGTCTCCACTACCCTTAATAATATTTACTTCCCTGATTGACCCTTCTGTTGCTTCCAACATCCATTCCAGGAGATGTCCTCTTCACACTGTGCTCCAAGCACCCAGATACCCAGCACCTACTCCCCTTCACCCACCCTACTTAATGACTTTCCCAAGCAGAAGGACACTTGGGTTTTATTGCAATTATTCCTTTGGCTAGTCTCCTGCCCCTTTCCAGGTTTGTTACTGGGTATCAGATGACCAAGGGGAAAGGAAGGCTGTCTGATGGATGGACAGCTGACACTTAATACAGAACTCACAGGCAGATTGGGGGGGGGGTTAGGGGTGCTCAGTGCTAATCACCAGGCTGGGGTAAGGGGGCTTAAAGCTCTGTTTTCAAAAGACTGATGAAAGGACATGTTTATCTAGCAAACATGGAGGCATAGTGATGGAGATGCAGATGAAGATCAGAAAGGAGCCCGTCCACGTGGAGCTTCTAAGACATCTACATTAGAACCCATGTAGAGTTTGTAAGAAGCAGCCTAGGGGACTCTAGGTGACATCAAAATAAGGGAGCAGGGAAGTTGTGCAGCAACTCCACAGCCACATAGAGGGCTGGGGATTTTTGACTACAAAGTGGTGAAATCACTCCAAGGTGCTTTTGAAAAGGTCAGGAGGTTTGCGTCAACCCAGCTCCTTCAACTGGTGGGCAGGTGGGCAGGGCATCAATCCAAAAGCCACAAGGGGACCTCCAGCTTCAGTTCCAACATACAAAGAGCTTGGGAACCATCCCTCCTGTAAACACAAGCAGAGGCCAAGCAGACTGGAAATTGGAGAATTTCTTGGACTCACCAGAAAACTGAGGTCACAGGTCAAACCACAACCCCCAAATCTACAGAGACCCAGGGGAATTTGGAGAGCCACAGCTGGCACCTGCTTTCCTAGTGCTGAAACCAAGAACCGTAGGGCACTTGAGTGGTGATTGGGACAAACTGCCAGGGGCTAACTGTGGACAAGAATAGAGAAACTCCTGTGCTGAGGTCTTAAGGCAACCCCAAACCAGCACAGGTGTTCTCACCAGAACCCCACCGGTTCCCATTGTGAGGATCCCAGGGAGACCCCTGGCAGCTCTCTGGAGAAGGGAAGAACATCACCATCCAGCATCCTCTGGGCCTCATCCCAGCTGGGGAAGGGTCCACCTCTGGCTCCTATGTCTCCTCTGGCTTTCCTGCCCCCAAGGGGGTGGAAGGAAGTGGCAGGGAAATACTTGTGAAGGTCACAGGCTAGGGACGCAGGTCCACGGAGGACTGAAATTTACTGATTCTAGAACCCCTCCCTTACCCTACAGCAAAAGCTCCAGTATAAATGACAGCTCAAAGAGCAGCAAGAATGGGACCACCAGAGAAGTTCTTAATTCCAGAGGCAAAAGAGGAGATCCAACAAGGAACATCTGAGGAATGTGAAACCTCTGTACCCACAGCTACAACAAACTGTAAACAGCCCCAGTCCTAGCCAGAGTAGCAAAACCCACACTGAAGACTATTTCCTCAGTTCTTATTACTCAATATATCTGAATCTTAACCAAAAACATGTATACAAAACATGCCAGTAGGCAAGAAAAAACTTTATTAAAAGATAAAGCAGCCAGCTGCACATGTATGTTTATGGTAGCTTTATTATCCCAAATCAGGATCCCCCAAGATGTCCTTCAACACTTGAATAGATACCCCATTGAGGTACATCCATTCAAGGGATTAGTATTCAGGGGTATAGAAATAATCCACCATGAAATACAGGAAGGAAATGCACATTGGTAAGAGAAAGAAATCCTCCTAAAAAGGCTATAAACCATGTGATTCCAATGATTCTCAAATAATGAGAAAGGGAAACTATAGTCACATGGAACCATAGAAATAGCAGTGATTATAAATGGGCAAAAGAACTGAACAGGCACTTCACAGAAGAAGAAATATGAATGGCCAAAAAATATATGACAAAATGTTCAACATCTAGAAAGACATGGACGGATGGATGGATGAACTGTTACAGGTTGGAGGAGACTAAAGATATTTGATTACTAAACACAATCTGATATCCCCAAATTTGACCCTAGCATTATTCTGCAAATTTGAATTTAGCCAAAAAGTGGCAAAATATAAACAAAATCTATAGTATTTAGTGAATAGTATTGTACAAAGTTTAATTAATTAGTTTGACAACTCTGTCATGGCTATGTATGATGTTCGCATGGAGCATGCTAGATGAAGTGTGTGTGGCAGCTGTCTGCTGTTTTTGAAACTTTTTTATCATTTTAAAATTAGTTCAATCTCTAGCAATTAGAGAAAGGCAAATCAAAACTACACTGAGATTCCATCTCACTACAGTCAGAATGGCAATTATTAAGAAATCAAGTAACAATAAATGTTGGAGAAGATGTAGGGGGAAAGATTCACTCACACATTGCTGGTGGGACTGCAAATTGGTGCACCCACTCTGGAAAACAGTATGGAGATTCCTCAGAAAACTTGGAATGCAACCACCATTTGTCTCAGTTATCCCACTCTTAGGTGTATATCCAAAGGACATAACATCAGCATACTGCAGAGACACAGCCACATCAATATTTATAGCAGCTCAATTTGCACTAGCTAAGCCATGGAACCAACCTAGATGCCCTTCAACATATGAATGGATTAAGAAAATGTGGTACATATACACAAAGGAATATTACTCATCCATAAAGAATGATGTTATGGCATTTGCCAGTAAATGGATGGAACTGGAGACTATCATGCTAATGAAATAACTCAATCCCCAAAACCAAAGGCTGAATGTTCTCTGATATGTGGATGCTGACACACAATGGGTGGGGGTGCAGAATAGAAGTTTGTTGTATTAGACAAAGGGGAAGGAAGGAAAAGGAGTGCAACGGGAACAGGAAAGAGTAGAATAAATTGGACATAACTTTCCCACGTTCATATATGGTTACACAACTAGTGTAACTCCACATCATATACAACCACAAGAATGGGATACTAATTAGAATAAATTATACTCCATGTATGCATAAAATAAATTATACTCCATGTACATCAAAATACACTCTGTCACGTATTATCTAAAAGGAGCAAATTTTTTAAAAAAGAGAAATACTAGTGGTTGCCAAGGGAAGGGAATTGAATTCATCCAATACATGAATTTTAGGGCAGTGAAACTCTTCGTTAAGATATTGCAGTTGCAAATATTATAGTTGCAGATATTTTGGCACTCTGCATTTGTCAAAAGCCACAGAGCTTTATGGCACAAGGAGTGATTCTTAATGTTTGCAGATTATGGGGTGGGGGGGCGTTATTTAGGAAGTCATGGAATCCTCAGATTTAATGCAGCAATCTAACCATACAACAGATGCACAAACCACTTCACTGAAGCAGGTGGGGGAAAGCATCTTCATGTAAGTAAACTGGAAATAAATGGAGTATATAGAAAGAAAAGCCAAGAAATGTACCTAAGTACAGTACTCCATGGAGTACAGGTTAACAACTCTGATACTACTACATATGTGTACTAGAAATGAGCAACTAAGAAAAATGACAGCAGAGTATGCCAGGTGTCTCACTGCTGAGGGGAAAAGAGGACAGTGATCCATACATTCAGGAGTTGGAGACTGTAGAGAGGCGACCGTGGGCTGTGTGTGAACCATCACGCAAAAGTCCCTCCCACACAGCACCAGAGATGGGCTGACCTACTGTAGCCATGCAGCCCTTGAGATGGGTGTGACCTGCCAAGATGCCAATCAACCTGCTGACCTCAAGACACCAAGAAGCAAGACTCCACCCTTGAAACCTTATCCCTGCTTTTGATGTACCCTCTTAAATAAACTACGGGAGCCATTTTCTAGTTGTCTAGTTCCAACTCCCGTGTAGACTAGACTATCGGGGGCTACAACTTTTGAAACTATAATTCTGTCTTTGTCTTTTGTTCTTTATTAATTATTCTAGAGTTTGGTTTCCCAGGTGGCCTACATCCTTCTTGGCAGGAAGAAGAACCCCTTGAGGAGATGCTGGACATCTCCTCAGGAGACTTAGTATGAATTCTTGTTTAGTTGACTATAGACACAAATGGCTAACATGGTGATTAGTTTTGTATGTCAACTTGACTAAGGGATGCCTAAGGAGCTGGTAAAGCAAGATTTCTGGGGATCACTGATGATGTTTACAGAACAGACTAGCACTTGAGTCAATGAACTGAGGATAAAAGACCTACCCTCAATGTGGGTAGGCACCATCCAGTCAGCTGAGGGGCTTCAGAGAACAAAAAGGCAAAGTGAATTTGTTCTCTTCTGGAACTAACCTTCTCCTCCTGCCCTTGGACATGAGAGCTACTGGTTCTCTAGCCTTTGGAGTCTAGGATACACCAGCAATCTCACAGATATCCTGAATGGGATCCTGGAAATTAAGAGAATAAAAACAAATTTAATATCTTACAGTTCTTTGGCTCAGAAGCCTGACATGGGTCACACTAAGCAGGTACGTTCCTTTTTGGAGGCTCCAGGCAAGAATCTACTTGTCTTTTCCAGCATCCAAGGCCACCACTTCACTTGGCTCAAGGTCTTCTGCTCCATCTTCGAGGCCAACAACCTCAGGCAAAGTTCTTCCCACACTAGCATCTCTGAGCCTCTCTTCTGATGCCTCTTGCAGATGGATGAAGCTTTGTGATCACACCAGGTCACCTGCATAAGCCAGGATAACTCCCTTTTTTTAAAGTCAGTTGATTTGTAACCTTAATTCCTCCTGCAGCCTTAACATGACCTAACTAAGTCATGGGGTGGACCCACAATTCTGCTGATACAGTAGCACACCAATGTCAGTGGCTCATTAATTCTAACAGATACACCAGACTAGTACATCAATAGAAGAATCTGGATGTGGGCTATACAAGAACTTTCTGTACTTGTCATCACAATTTTTTTGTAAATCTAACACTATTCTTACAAAAATAAAGTTGATCTCTTAACGTGACATACAGATAAGAACACAAACTGTACCTATAGGGAAGCAAGGAGCAGGCAGGAGTACTCGGGGTGGAGCCAACCAGTGACCAAGGGACCAAACCACAGAGAAGATGCAAAACAGGTAGGCAGGGCAGCAGGAGTTCTCAGCAGCCATCTGGAGGCCAAGCCAAGAGCACCAAGAAAGGAAGACTCAGGAAGGGAAAAATTATGAACTTCTGGTTCAATGAGCAACTGAAAATGGTTAGTGTGGCAAAGCAAGCCTTCCAAGCTGTTAGAAGGGGCAAGATGTCCGTAAATTTCAAAGAGGTCAAAGACTAATAAAAATGCATGCACATAAATTACTCAATCATATGGCAAAGTGTGAACATGTGGCTCCTGACAATGGTACAAAACTTACAGGGACCTTTCATAAAAATGCTGAGGATAATGCACACCGATGTCTTTCAGAAATATCAACAGGTTAATGTATAAGAATAAGTCTGAAATACTGTTGTCCTACACATCTGATCCTCACAACCCCCTTTTTGTGGATGGGATGAAGCCGCTGAAGTTCTGAGAACCCAGCGGTGACACTAAACCTCCCAGCTCCAGATGCTGAGCCCACAATCTCCTCCACTGGGTGAGGACTGCTGAAAGACAGGGCGATGACTACTTTTAGAAATGATCCATCATCCACAAACCTACATTTCCATCTACATTCAGAGTGACTTTTCCCTGAACAAATCCAATCTGGCAAACTCTTCACTGCGTCTCCAGGGACAAGTCTCTCCCAGGGCTGCAGGGTAGCTCACAAGGTACCCTCTGGTTTTCCCCTCAGCAGCAGCTCCATATGGCTTGTCTGGTGCTGCAGGAAAATCCTCCTGGTGTCCCAGCAAGCAAAACACTTCTATTTTTTAGGCTCTTAGAATAACAACCCTGACTGAGCTAAATGTCGAGTGACAAGTTTTAATATCAGGCCAAAGAAGAAATGACAGCCAGTAACATGGGACACACAGCAACCTTGCAGAAGGCTTTGTGGTGTTTAAAACCTCAGTGTTGGGCCTTGTACTTCCCACACGCAGCAGTGGCAGAGCTCTCTGCTATTACCATATACAGCACCCCAGCAGAATAAAACCCCTTCTAAAAAAATTGCAATGCTCATTCTGCACACAAAAAAACATTCTAATCAAAGACAACCTAATCTTCTTCTTTGTTTTGCCCTTGTACTGAAGAAAGCAGGTCTTCCTTAACAGCTTTTGGCTCAGACCCAATGTGCTTGTGCAGCCCCATGATGGAAACTTCAACAGGTTTTGAAGTTTTCGACTCGAGTCGAGGTCTTCTTAGGGTCACACATCACCATCAAGTGCACCAGCACATTCGCAGGACACCATCACCACTGGGGGGAAAGCAGAGTGGCATAGATCTTTGTCTCTGAATTCAGCTATTGGGTTTGTTTGTTGCACTGTTTGCAGATTAGGGGGAAAAAAATCAAACCCAGAACAAGAGAGGTAGGGTATGTGCAAGGCCCGGGTTCCATCTCCAGTGTCTGTGTGTGTACAAGTACCCACCCCAGAATGGGGGAGGGGGACTTTATTCATGGGAAGTCACAAATAATCCAAAAGATCCCATGATGTCCTTTCTATTATTTGAAAGAAACTGGAATATTTCTCTTCTCAACACGAGGGTCCTTCCTATTCCAAGTCAAATTCATCATCCATATGACTAAACTTTGGATTTTTTCCCAGAGTATTCAATGTCCCTTCAGTGTGAATCCCTCCTGGTTTCCACATGTCTCCACTAAGCCAAGAGCTGACAGTGCTATTTTTAGGGAGTGCAGCAGGCAGGTGGACTTTGTGCTACTCTGGCAATGGCCCCCGGATGAGCTCATCTCTTTTATTTTAAATATATATTTTTCATTCTAATTAGGTTTACATGACAGCAGAATGCATTTTGATTCATTGTACACAAATGGAGCACAACTTTTAATTTCTCTGGTTGTACACAATATAGAGTTACAACATATGTGCAGTCATACATGAACTTAAAGCATTGTTGTCTATCACATTCCACCATCTTTCCAACCCCCATGTCCCATCCTTTCCCTCCTCTCCCCTTTGACCAAAGTTTCTCCATTTTTCCCATGCCTCCTCCCCCATTATGGATCAGCATCCACTTATCAGAGAGAACATTTAGCCTTTGGTTTTTTGGGATTGGCTTACTTCGCTTAGTATGATATTCTCCAACTCCATCCATCTACCTGCAAATGCAGAATTTTATTCTCTTTTAATGATGAGTAATATTCCATTGTGTATATATACCAGTTTCTTTATCCAGTCATCTATTGAAGGGAAACTAGTTTGCTTCCACAGTTTAGCAATTGTGAATTGTGCTTCTATAAACATTGAAGTGGCTGCATTACTGCAGTATGCTGTTTTTAAGACCTCTGGGTCAAATGGTGGTTCCATTCCAAGTGTTCTAAGGAATCACCATACTGCTTTCCAGATTGGTTGCACCAATTTGCAGTCCCACCAGTAATGTACGAGTGTGCCTTTTCCTCCATATCCTCACCAGCACTTGTTGTTTTTTGTATTCTTGATAACTGGAGTGAGATGAAATCTGACTGGAGTGAGATGAAATCTTAGAGTAGTTTTGATTAGCATTTCTCTAATGGCTAGAGATATTGAACATTTCTTCATATATTTGCTGATTGATTGTATATCTTTTTCTGAAAAGTTTCTGTTCAGCTCCTTGGTTCATTTATTGATTGGGTTGTTTGTTTGTTTTTGAGTTTTTTGAGTTCTTTATATATCCTGGAGATCAGTGCTCTATCTGATGTGCACGTGGCAAAAATTTGTTCCCAGAATGTAGGCTTTCTGTTATAGCAAGTGGACAGCACAGGTTATCTCATCTCTTACAGGAATCAAAATGAACCTGCTAAAGCCATCACAAATTCTTGAGGCTGTGAGAGTGGGAGAATCCCATGAGGAGTGCCTCAAGGTCATTCCAAGGGAGGGATTTTGACCCTGGTCCTCAAGAAAAGGACAGGCAGTCAAAAACATGCCATGGCACAGACACTTGGAGACAAAGACATCCATGTAATCACCCTCTGCTTTCTCAGGAAATCAAGGGGATGGCAGGGTGGCTGCCAGCCCCTCAGCTACAGGGAGTTACACTGCCCAGACTGACTATCCTTTTCCTCTGCAATTAGAGGAGACAAATTTTGGGGTGTCTTCACTCAAAATGAAAGTTACTAGGGATAGTTTTACAGAATGAAAAGAATCCTCGAGATGGATGGCGGTGAAGGTTACCCAACAATGTGCATATACTTAATACCTCCTATGTACATTTAAACATGTTATGCATGTTACATATGTACTACAGTGATTTTTTTTTTTAAAAAAACTAAAATTCTCATGACCAGAGGTGTCTGCAGTTGGGCTCCAAAAGCCAACATAAAATTTTCCTAACTCCATTCCCCAAGTGAAGAATCAAATACATCTGAACATAAATGTGCTCTGAATTCACGCTGCTTAAGCGTGAAAAATTCCTTTAGGTGCTCTGTAAATAACCCCAGGATAGGGACCAAGCTGTCTGCTTTGCCTCAGAGTGAACTCAGGGTTCCTATTGTACTGATCCTCTAAACAGGATGATGTTAATGCTCAAAACACATGACTTCAAAGAATAAAAACACGGCCAGGAGAGCACGTTTTGGAACATGGTGATCCTCATGTTGTACTGACACCTGTGTCTGTGAATGTGAGGAATGTGATTCTTCTGGGATACTGGTTGGCATCACCATTTGCTTGTACTCCACTGGTCTAAGGCTGTCTGCTGGCATGACAATCATGCAGAGAGATTATATTTCTTGTTATGAAAAGATTACTCAAGCCTATAAAATAGAAGACTGTGCACACTGTAGAAGAAAGAAAAAGATTTAACAAAGAGCTTGGCTTTAAGATCTAATATAATCTTCAAATAAAATGCCAGATTCTAGAGGCATCCAGGATAGATGGAGAAGCTTACCTGCTCCACCCTCACTGCCAAGGGCAGGACAATCCAAGGTTGCCTGCAGCTCTTCCCTGGATGCTGCTATGCTATTCTTGGCTCCTCCCAAGGCCATGAAAAAAGACCCACCTGCTCCAGGTATCAGCAGCTCAAGGTCCTGAGGATTCTACCTCCTACCCTGTGCCTACCCAGCCTTCCCATTCAGTCAGGCTTTTTCAGATACCATACCACCTCTTATTTTAATCCCTAACCTTCCTCCCTTAGGGACCAGAAACCCCTATCCCACAAAGACGATCATCCACAATCCATGAAGCTTAGACAAAAAGAAAAAATGGTGTCATGACTCCATAGTGCAACCAAGTATAACAATGGAGGTATTTGTGCTTGTCACTTTGTACTACTTCAAGAGGGCCATGTTGCCTGGATGAAATACTTCTGCTCTCTCCATTTGTTGGGACAAAATGTGCCTTGGTTAAGTATCAGCACAGGTGTCTGAGAAGACTGTTAGGGAAGACTTCTGCTTGAGTTTGAATCATTCACCACTTTTGATGTCTTAATTTTAATAAACTCAACAGATCTTACCTGTACCCCTCAAATCACGCAGAGACCAGTTAAACTGAATACCTTTTCCAAAATCATTCCCAAAGATACAAGGTTGAATGTTAATTTATGCCCTTGTGATTTTTATTAGAAAGTTCATCCATTTTACTGTGGAAAAGGATGCCCAATCACTTATTAATAGTCACTTGGTGTGTGTCCTAGCCTTAATTTCTAACTGGCCACCAGTTTAGATATTCAATTACTCCACAGGAGATTCTGCAGATTGGGGGAAAAATGCACAAGATGAACTTGAAATATAAAGAACTCTCATTTTATTCACAGAGACAGTTGCAAAATGGCTGCTAAATTTGTTCAACAAGACTTGCTGACAGCACATGGTGCACAAATCAGTCTGCCAGCCAAATTTTATCACAAATGCAGCCTGCTGCCAGACAGCGCCTTATGCTGTGAAAGCCACACTACCACCACCTCCATCTCCCAAGCCACACTTTCTTTAATGGTCTCATACATAATTAAAGGCAGGAAATGGAGCTCAGAGGCATTTGATAATCAGAAAAATAAGGCAATAGTATAGCACTTTCTTTGCAAAAAGGAAATCTATATGAGTGCCAAAAGGGTCAGCAAAGACATTTCCATAGGTTCAAGTTCAAAATGAAAGACTGTGCTCTTTGGTAGATTCTGGCTCTTCACATGGGAGGAACCACTCCATCCCAACTCCAGGAGCCTAGAAAACTGTAAACAGATCTTGAAAAGGAAGGAGACTGCTTGTTTCATTAGGCTTACCAAGCCTAGGTGCATTTCAAAATAGTTAACTCCTGTAATTTAAAAAAATAATAATAATCTATTAAACATTCACCATGTGCCAGGAACATTTTAATACTTAGTCCTTCCCCAGAGAGAATTTGTAAACTCAGTGGGTCCCAGCCATTTAGAAGGTATACAGGTATAAGCAAAGACAAAACTTAGTTCATCAGCATTTAGCACCAGGGTTTACAATACAGTTCACAACAAAACCCATGCTTTCTTCTGATTTTCATGTCAAAGTTTGTCTTCAATAACAGTGTTCTCAGCCATCATATTATATCTAATTTGCTTCCACTTGGGAAGTTTACAAATTACAAAGCTTTCTTAAGTGCATGCAGGAGGGGCAGATCCAAGGCCAGAAGCCAGGATCCTTTATCTGTTCCAAAGTCTGGCATACCTGGTTCTTCATGTGCCTTCAATACTTATTCAATGAACTCCATAAACTCAAAGAACTGAGTTCTTTCAGTTCACTTAAATGAAGCTGTTTTTCTATATGCCAAGTAGCTGGAATTTCACTCAGTGTGTATCAGATCTTGAAATCCGATTACTCAGGCCTGACCTCTGTCATTCTGTCACTCAGTGACTTGAGACATAGCAGCAGTTCCCTGGATCCATTGCATTGGCCCACTGATCTAATCTTGGGCCGAACAGAAGATACACACTTCAGTAATGAAATTTACCTCAAGGATTAAGGAGTTTCTTTAAGAATAAAAAAGCATAGTCTCCACAGGTACAAAATGTGTCCTGAGACACTGATATTTTTCTGGAAAGTCATGCAAATGGGAATTTAACCATTAATCTCAAAAAGCAGAAAAAGGAAAACAGAGCAAGCCAGAGGTAGGGAGAACCCACTAACTCCCCAGAAGAGGGTTCTACCCCATGGAAATGAGGGCAAAATGTGACCACATTGCCCATGTTCTGCCTGTCCCAAAGGTAACATTATCAGTCTGCAAAATACTGGCGGTTGATGTGTCACAGAGCCTGTCACCTTTTCAGGTCCCACAAATCAAGGCTCAGCCATGCACAAATTCTAACAAGGTCCAAGACAAGGTCAAATAACAAGGAGAGACAACAGTGACAGCTTGCCCTGTCTCTAAGGCCATCACACTCCATGCTGATAGTGGTCACCTAACTTGTCTTTAGGAAATCTGTCCTTTTGATATGCATTTCCACCAACATCTGTGGACAAAGAATGTGTGGCCAAAAGCAAACCTAGAGCCAGTAATTAGGGAGAAAAAAATTTTAAAAAATTAAAATTTAATAAGATGAGTGGTGGCAGCTAAAATATTAAAATTTAATAAGATGAGTGGTGATACCTACTCAGACTCATGGACATCTCATTATTACAAGGACGTTCCTACTGGGAATTCTGATCTTGAAATCTGATTATTAATAGCTACCCATTCAGGAAAGGTTGTTTCAGGCTTCCAGATTCTGAAGCCTGAGATAAGACAGCGCATAGGACTTGTTTGCAAAGTATTGACATACATTCTCCAGACGTAAGCACAGCAGTCACAGTGGAAGCAGGCCATCACAACCAACAGCCATGCCATCTCATGACCTGGTTCTTACATTCAGAGCTCTTGTGTGCTGGACAGGCCCGTCATCAGAAGAAACAGCACAGGTCTTTGTCAGATAAGGCTGATGACATAAGGGAGACAAGATATTCAGCAGGGTGTTGAGAAACCAAGATCTAAAAAGCTTCTCTTTATTCCATTTACATAAGTTGTGAGAGCAATAAGAATAGAAATTTAAGGAAAATCTTCCATCTCACTACCTCAACAAATCTAACATCATGTTTTCATCGAGAAAGGTGAGGCAAGCCAGGCTCGGTGGTGCATGCCTGTAACCCCAGCAGTTTGGGAACCTTTGGCAGGAGCATCACAAGTTCGAGGCCAGTCTCAGGCAACTTAGTGAGACCTATCTCAATATTTTAAAAAGGGCTGGGGAAGTGGCTCCATGGCTAAGCACCTCTGGGTTCAATCTCCAGTACAAAAAAAAAAAAAAAAAAAATTAGAAAAAAAGGGCAAGAAAGTTGTATTTTAGTATTTGACTGGTTTCCTACAACTGGCTTAAATACCCAGCTGAAGTCCCCAGTGCACTGCCTGAGAAAGTCCAAAAGAGTTATGGACTCCATTCCACAGGAAGTCCCACAAGAACCTAGTTAGTTTCAACTAGGGAAGTTGCATGTTGCTCTAGAGTCCTAATGTCCTGGATTCAAATCCTGACTCCATCCCTTGTTAGCTGTGTGGCTCACCTAAGTACCCTCAGCTCCACCAGTCTCAATTTCCTGGTGTGTCCAGTGGGGATAATACCTATCACCTAGGTCTGCTTGGAGATTCAATGTGCACAAAGTCCCTGGTCCACTTCCTGCTACAGATTAACTTGCATGCCCCATAAAAGATGTGAAGTCAAAACACCCAATACCTCCAAGTATGAATTTTAAAAAAGGGTCATTGCCAGGCACAGTGATGCACACCTGCAGTCCTAGCAGCTCAGGAGGCTCAGGCAGGAGAATCAATTAAACCCAGGAGTTCAAGATCAGCATAGGCAATGTAGTAAGACCCACATCTCAAAATCTATTATTTTTTTTAAAAAATATAGGGTCATTGTAGTTGTTTTGTTAGTTAACTAATAAAATAAAATAATGCTAGTTGATGCCACACTGTAATAGGATGGGCCCGTAATCCAGTATGATTGGGGTCCTCAAGAAAAGATGGCCATGTAAGACAGACACACAGGGAAAACACCACATGGTGAGACTGGCACTACACCTCTACAAACAAGCCCAAAGATAATCAGCAACAATCTTCCAGAGGCCAGGAAGAGGAAGGTGATAATCCCCCATCCCCGTAGGTTTCAGAAGGAGCACAACCTGCTTTCACCCCAATTTTGGACTTGTGGACCCCAGAATTGTTGTTCTGTTGTTTTACACAACCCAGTTTGTGGTCCTGATTACAGCAGCCCTCAAAACAAATAAACTGCCCAGTTCAGGGATGAGCTCCTGTCCAGAGGGAGCTTTAAATATTCAAGGTGCCAGCCCCAAACCCTCCCATGATAGACTGACCACCTCACCCAGCAGATCTTTTTGGATCCAAAGTAAATTCTATGACCAATTTCTATTTACTAGTTATTAACATTGCTATTTATTTACCTACTGCCCTGCCTTGTCAATCTAGGTAGAGCACAGGACAAATTCAGGGAGGAGACACACATTTAAAGATTATGTTAATTGTTTAGTTGACCCAAAAAAAAAAAAAAAAAACCCAAAAACAAAAAACAACTTTTAGAAAAGGTAAACTCCTTAGAATTTCTGTAGAATTTCTGTGGAATTTCTGCTTATCTTTTCACAGGGAAACTGAGAAGTTGGCTTCTGATAACTTCCTCTTTGTCCACATGAACACAATGCTGATTTGCTGAAACTCCTCAAATAGCTAATCCCATTCTTCTCACATTCATCATCTGTCACAGATTCAGGAACTGGTGAGGAGTAGGCTCATTTCAATGTGCCAGGTCCAGAGGCACTGCAGCCCCTATCCCTAGCCTAAGGTCCTATTGTGCGGGTGGGGCCTGGATTCCTCCAGAGTGGAGAAACACCAGCTATGCAAGTTTCCGCAGCAGTTTTCCCCCAGAAACCTCCAACTGAGTCCTCCAGCTCCTCACACACCCCACGTGAAACCCTCTCTGGCTGGGAAAAAAGGACATGAGATACAAACTTGGTACCCACCTCCCTGCCAATTCAGGAGCCTGTACCTCGTTTTCCTCTCCAGTGTCTTATCATCCCCTCTTCTGCTCCCTGACAGGTGCAGAAGGAAGGCATGCCCTCTGTTCCAAACCCCAGATCCTTTCTGTAAGATTCGCTCTGAACTGGACACAACACGCTCCATATAGCCAAGGATCTTTATTCATGGGGATCAGTGCAGGAAGAAGCACAGGGGGGGGGCAGTGCGGGGCATGGGATTTATAGGGCCTGCAGTAAGCATGTCATGGACTATGGATTGGCCATTTCAAGTCAGTGCATCAGGTGGGGATTGGTGGTCTTAATTGTGAGCACTCCTGAGGCAGTTGAAGGTTAACTTGGGCAGTTGGGCTTTCTTAGCTTGGGTGGGAAACTCAGGTGGGAAACTGCTTCTGGCAGGGACTGCCGTAGGCTTTAGAGAAGGGGGAGTGCTGAAACTGGATATGGGGAGGGCTGTTTCTACCTTATATTCCCCCCTTTTTGGTTTTGTAAGGATGGAAATGGGGACGATGTTGGCTCTTCTGGCTACTTCGTGCGGATTAGGGGCAATGTCTGTCGAGTGAGGTGGAGGGTAGGGGGAAGAAGGTAGAGCACCTAGGCCTCAAAGATTAGGATCTTCAGAGGTGAGAAGTCTTGGAAGGTGCCTTGTGGTCATAGCATCACCAGCTGGTGGGGCCAGTTTCCTGAATGCAGATGTGGAGGCAGGAGCCAACAATCCTAGAGCAGAGCCTCAAGAAACAGTTGTAGGCAAGTCATTGTTTTCCTCAAGAATCCAAAAATCCCTGAGGAGAAGTTGATTAAATGTCTGATTAGAAACCTGCTGGATTTGAGATTAGGAGACAGATCAAGAGAAGTATGCTTATACAAGGGAATTTTGAAAACAAAACCCATGAGCTTATCTCTCTTTGGGGTTATTAACATCTGATCAGTCAGATCCTAAAGGCATTTGATGTTCTCCTCTATCAAATCTGACTCATTTTCACTCAAATGATGAAGAGTGTTGACATTTTTCTCGACCATTCCAGTTTTGTTGATATAGTGGCAGCATTCTTCTTTCAGAAATAGGCGTGTTCCTCCTTTTGTCTGCTGTTAGCAGGTCTAGGGCTCCATGGTTCTGTAATGAAATGGCTACCTAACTCTGGTAGGTCAGTTTAAGGCAGCTAAAGAAAAACAAAACACCAGGCAGCCTGCATGCATGAGAGTGCAGTCAATCTGTCACCAGCAGACAGTGATGGCAATTTGTGACTTCATGACTACCATCAAGTCCCCTGACTTCATGACTACCACCAGTCCCCTGACCAATCCCAAGAGGACATGGGACTCCCCAAAACTTCCCTTTCCTGTCCCAAGCCCTCCCCTTCCTACTCCAAACCCATAAAACTTCCAAATCAGCTGAGCCTGCGCGATTCTCCCAGGGGCACTCTGTTGGACTGGGGGAATTCCCCCCAGGAGCGTATATCAATAAAGCCTTGCTCAGCGGTTTTAATTGGCCTCCTTTCAGTCACCATTATCTGACCTTACAATCTGCCATCGTAGGGAGGCAAGAGAGGCGGCCAATGCCTCTACTGCTTTTTGAAGTTGTTGAAGCTTCTGAGTAGCAGTTACCGCATAACGAAGTTCTCCTGTTTCCAGCCTGGAGGCATCAAGTGAGAAGGCCAGGGTGAGTCCAACTACTACTGGTAGGAAGACAGCCTGTCTTGCCCTGAAAGGGAGGTGGTAACAAGCCATATTAATTCAGCTTCACTGTATAGAGTTAATTGAGAAACCAAAGTAGAGGAAACACAAAAGGCAAAGAGCACATTGAGGCTTAGACTTTTTGTTAGGACACCATTGCATATCCAATAAAACAAAATAAACCTTTTATGACCTCATGTTGAGGCGGCTTTCAATCTTAAGATAGAATTAGGCTGGGTTTGTCACTTTGTATATAGAATTACATTTGTTTACCATTTATGAAAACACAATATTTAAGTATATAGAATTATACCTGTTGGGCTTTAAATTAATTTTGTTTTTAGTGATGACAAAGCAATATTATACCCCTTTTAAAATTTACCATTTATGAAAACACCAAAAATATAACCCTATGGAATTTAAAGGAGTTAAAAGTACTTGATGTCGGATTTAGCAGTCAGCATTTTTATCTAACAAACACATCTGAGTAATCCAATGTCAAATCTGATTTAGTTATTTTCATTTAAAAACCAAGACATTAGACAAGCACATTTAACAGTATTAGCCATTTTCCCTTATTGAAGAAAAGTCCTGAAAACAATGGGTATTAGACATTTTATAGACATTAACGTTTCATTAGTCCATTGACCACCTAGAAAGACTCCTGAGTTAAGTAATTTTAAAGACATCTTTACCTTTATCTGTTTACTCAATTTAAATCGAACCCTTTTAAATCACGTGAATTAAAGGTACTTGGATCCATTTTTTAGATTATCATTGTATATGACATATGGACATACACACAAACATACAACAGAGAACACAAATGTATGCACACAACATATTAAGGCCTTGTAATTGGTAAATTTACATTGCAATGTTAGATGTTTAAAACTCCATCACTGAATACAAAAAATAGGACTGATCAAAAAAACATTAACCTAGATGTTAAGGATTAAAATCATGAGCTCAAAAAATACATAGAACTTAAGAAAAGCAAGAGTCTTAGAAAAAATGACGTCAGCCGGTAACTTTATATTTTGGTTAAGGCTAGCCAAATAAAAGACATTTTCCTTCTTTTTTTTTTCCCTTGGGTTTCAAATTGATCTCCTACTCAGTGGCTTTTATTTACTAAGCTACAGAGATTTGAGAGGAGCTGGGTTTAAAGCAGAAACCTCATGTCTAAGGCAGTTTAACCCATTTTTCCCCCTAGTTAACTATCAGACATTTAGATAAAAATCATGATTCCCTATTTTTTCATTTCCTTTGGAAACAAAGCTACTAAGAACAAAGCTCTTTACCGATACAAGCTATTGGCTGTTAGGCAGGTCCTATTTGTGTGACTATTTTAGGGTAACTCCTCCTTTCTCAGTGAGAAACAGGTTAAATCTTGCTTCATAAGTAAGGTGAGGACAAGGGAGAGGGGATGCAGAGTGGTTGGCCTAGCAGCTCACAGACTGGAGCTGCCTGCAGAGCTGGGGGAAATTTGGCTTTAAGCCTGGGGGGGGGCACCACAGGGCGAGCAGCTGGCTTAGTTGCCACCAGCCAGTGTGCAAAAGCACTTGCTGTATTGTGTGTTCCTGCTTAATGTAAAGGGGGCTAAAGTTTGTTAGGATTTCTTAAAACACAGTTCAAATAAGTTTCAGGCTTACTATGCAAATAAAGGGAACCTGGATTTTTTTTTACTAATTATTTCATCTTTGCTTTATAGTCTGGATGGTTAATGTTTGGTGGGCTGTAGGAGAAGAGGTGGAAGAGGGTGGAGGAATTGTGATTGTAAGGGGGAGGGGGAAGCTGTAGGTAGAGGGAGGTGCAGATAAGGTAGGAAGGGGAGGATGGCTGAGGAACCTGCGGTTGGAGTGTTTGTTGCACCTGCGGAAGAAAGCAACTGGCCGGGCTCTTCTGCCAGGTCGAAGTCTGTGGAGGAAGGGTTCTGGCGGGAGAGATCAAGAGGGATTAGAGTGTAAAAGGGAAAAGCCTGAATACAGAGATCCCTGCTCATTCTTTCGATCGCTTACAGAAGTTGTAGAAATCCCTGAGCAGGCAGGCCAAACTTGGGTACAGAGTTTAATGAGTTTTTCCGTTTTATGTCGGGATGGAGGCTTAAGTAAGAAGATACCTAAGGGGGAGTCTGCCCGGAGGGAGGAGCTCAATCCCATCCTGCCACCATAGTAAGCCTAATCGTGCCTTGCAGAGTGTCCTCTGGCAAGGCAGGAATAGACAACGGATAAAAACTAACATACGAGTTGGATCGTCACCCTAGTCGCCTGAGTCCAGCCACTCCCGGAGAGGCTAAGTCCGGATCTCCTAGTGCTAGGATTTTCAGGAAGGGGTTGGAAAATTCGATCCGGACCGGGCGGAGGTGAACAGGGAGGAATCGGATTACTCCCACCAGCAGAATCTGAGGTAAAAGGAAAGGAGGGAGGAAGGAGAAGGTAAAAAGGTCTAAGGGGTGGAGAATCTAAGAAAGTGGAGTGGAGATTCTGGAAGTCCACCAGAACCGTGAAGGTAGTGGTGGGGTGCGGTCTTCCCTTTGGGACAGTCGGGGCCACTGGACGTTCACGGCTGGTCACCCCTGGGAGTCTGCCCGCAAAGTTGTAATCTCCTTGAAAGGGGAACTCACCGAATGAAATTCGTGGTGGATGCAGCGAGTGGTAGATGTGACAATTGAAAGAATGGGCGAGGCTATTGGAGGTGTGGTCTTAAGTTCGGGAATGAGGGGGCCTTGATAGGGAGGCTCACCCTCATTCACTGCCAATGTACCATAATGTAAGGTGTGCTCCGAACTGGACACAACACGGGGTCTTTACTCATGGGGGTCAGTGCAGGAGGAAGCTCAGAGAGAGAGAGAAACAGAGGCAGTGCAGGGAATGGGATTTATAGGACCTGCAGTAAACGCATCATGGACTATGGATTGGTCATTTCAAGTCAGTGTGTCAGGTGAGGATTGGTGGTCTTAATTGTGAGCACCCCTGAGGCAGTTGAAGGTTAACTTCCGCAGGGGAAAACTCAGGAGGGAAACTGCCTGGGGCAGAGACTGCCGTAGGCTTTAGAGAAGGGGGGGATGCTAAAACTGGGTATGGGGAGGGCTGTTTCTACCTTAAACCTTTCCTCATGGATCAGACTATATTGATGAGTCCTGTGCTCTCCTAAGGCAGGGGTTCTCACCCTCTGGCTTAGATGCAGGGGCTGGGGCTCCACCTGCAGTCTGATGTCACAGGTCTGGGGTGCTGCCTGGGCAACAGCAGTGTCACAGGGTTCAGCAAGACTTGCTATGTAGCCAAGACCCAGGATAACTGTTGTAGGATCTTCTTCTCCCTCACCCCCAAGGTCCTTGACCTTGCTGCTGTTTCTCTAGTTTCCCATACCTCAAGAGTTACAGAGGAGCAAAAGGCACCTGCCAACCTCTTCTTTATATTGCATTTGCCTCTGTCCAGGAGACTTATAGACAGTCCTATAAGAGTTGCTGCAGGCTAACCAAGAAGACTAGCTATATTTCTATTTTCCAACCCCCCCCAAATAACTGTTCAAAATTCAGTACAACTGTATGTTAATTCACTATATGATCATCAGGTTGAGGTAAAGAAAGTTGGCAAACGGGGCTGGGGTTATGGCTCAGTGGTAGCATACTCGCCTAGCGTGTGTGAGACACTGGGTTTGATCCTCAGTACCATATTAAAAAAAATAAAGATATTTTGTTCACCTGTATCGTCGCCCACTGGCAGGAGACAATAATCACGCCATTGTTCTCAGAAAGCAATCTTTATTTTGTTGAGCGCTCTTCTTGCCTTCCTTGGTTCTCTTTTGTTCTCTCTCGTTCTTCCCCCCAGCCTCCTTCTATATACTTTTCATACAGCAGGAAGAATTACCGAGCAGAGTTACAACCAATTAGCAGGAATAGAATTATCAAGCACGAGGGGAATGCATGAGCAGAATACAGGCGTGTATCAGAGCAGGCAATGCTCACGAGCCAAGCATGCACGGTGACGTTGCCGCCAGCCAATGCTGAGCACTTCCTTAAGTTGTCCACCTGTTTACTGCAAGTTTCTGGCATATAGCCAGGTTGCCATCTTGAAAGAGCGGGGCGCTCCCGGGCCCAGAGAGCCTGCCCCCAACATCTCCCCCTTCTCTTTTATAATAAAGGCTCGGGAACGTGTCTGTCTTAGGTCGTCACCACCTCAGAGCATCCTTACCCGTCATCAGACGTTAAGCCTTTACGCTTAAGTCCTGTCTTAGGTTGGTATGCTCTTTGTGATGAACTTACCCGTCTCTGACTACTGTTCCAGCATGCTTAGCCACATTTGGGGGGATGTGCCACTTTTTATGGCTAACATAGCTTGTAGAATGGCTCATTTGTCTCAGCGATAATCTTGTCTCATTTTGTGAAAACATATGTGCAGAAAGTATTGAAATATACAGGAACAGATCAAGAGTAGCAAAAGAATAAAGCACCCACCCAAGAACAACTGTTTTACCCAGGTCAAATTGGGTAGCCAGGATGTCAACCATGACAAGAAATCATTGCCTGAAGTGTCTTGTTGAATGCGATTAACAATCTCTTTCAACCTTTTTAAATCTTTGGTGATAGAATTACTGTTGTCAGTCAGATTAAAGTAACACATATTTCACACTTCAGTACAAGACTTATGATGTAATAGCAGTAAATAATCAATGGCAGCTCGGTTGTCCAATATAGCTTGTCTGAGCTGTTTTTGTTCATCATTTAATAGTGCGATAGCATTAGATGTATAATTAATATGTTTTGCTAATGCACACGCTAGCTTCATGGTCCCTTTATAAGCCCCCACAGCTAATGCAGGGTTTCCTACAAGAGAAAAAGTCAAAGCATTAAATTTAGCAGCGGAGACTAAGTGGATGGAGTCATCACAGTCTTTAGACAGGGTCAGAGCTCGCATTTTTCTTCAGTGTGCAGGATGTTCTTGTAACAGATCTGTAGACTTAGGCAGGAAGATAGTTAATCTGCTTAGACAACACAAGGTACCATGAGACATATTAGCAGGAATATAGTTAAATGTATAGCGTCCGCAAGAGAAAAACCATCCAATGGGTAAAGGGATATGTCTTGCTCCATATGTTATAGGCTCTTTTGCTGTACAGTTAAAAGAGGGAGCCTTCAGATCAACACAATTAATAGTAGTTTTGAACTTCAGCACAAGTGTCATTAATAGCGAAGGCCACAGTTGGGGTAATTAGCTTTAGAGCATTACTAGGCAATTTATCTTGAGGAGTTC
>PVHX01016034.1:0-44595 GCA_004024805.1 Geosciurus inauris
ATTTATTTGACCAAATAAGACAGTGTGAAAGCTGCCAAAATATCCAATGTTATTGTAGACTTAGTTAATGAAAATACAATGTATAGGTCAAGAGAAGTAATAGCTCCATTGTGCTGTTCAGACCACACCTGTGGTGAGTTGTGTGTGACACATTGTATTCTAAATGCGGCATTCTAGAATGATCTTGGACAAACTGGAAGAGCCCAGGAGGAGGTACACAGTACCATGTTGTCCGCTTTAGGTTAAAGAAACAGAGATTCAGTTTGGGGAGAAGTTAGAAGAAGCATGGCAGAGCCATCTTCCCAATTATTGAAACACTGAAGTGGGAATGAAGGATTGGTCTGCCTGTGCTGCTCCAGAGGGCAGAACCTCGATCTGCGTGTGGGAGTTTTCTTAGTATGGTATAAAGAAGAACTAACAGTCCTTCCCAAGGCACAGAGTCTCAGCCCATTTTACAGGAGCATCTGTTATGCTTAAACCTTTGTCCATGGTCTTTTTGATTTCTCTACTGGTTGCTCAAGCAGTGGCCCCAAATTCTGTACTTAGTATTTTGTTGCCCTGTAACTTTACATGAGGGCCAGGAGGTCCCTTGTGTCCCCATGCCCCAAAGCTGCTCCTGGTGCTCTATGGCCACGTAGTCATTGTTGCACTGAAGCTTCTGCCTCAGCATGAGCACTGATCTTCATTGTCCAAGAGCCACCAATAGAGCTAACATACTAACACACTTTCTGGTTTATGTATTAAGGTATTGTCTTCAACTTCGGGCCTGGAGTATGGTCTTTCTCTAGTATCCCCATGTGATTTATTTACTTATTTATTTTGGAGAGGGTACTGGGATTGAACCCAGGAATGCTTAACCACTAAGCTGTATCCCCAACCCTTTTTAAAAATTTTAAATATTAAGACAGGGTCTCACTAAATTGCTTAGGGCTTACTAAGTTGCTGAGGCTGGCTTTGAACTTGCGATCCTCCCGCCTCAGCCTCCCAAGTTGTTGGGATTACAGGCATGCACCACCACATCCAGCACTCCATGTGATTTTTTTTTTTAATTTTTTTTTTAGTTGTTGATGGACCTTTTTTTTTTTTCATTTATTTGTATGTGGTGCTGAGAATCGAATCCAGTGCCTCACGCATGTTAGGCAAGTACTCTACCACCGAGCCACAACCCCAGCCCCCCATGTGATTTTTTTTTTTAAATATTTTTTTAGTTGTTGATGGATCTTTATTTTATTCATTTATTATTTCTATGTGGTGCTGAGGATCGAACGCAGGGCCTCACGCATGCTAGGCAGGCGCTCTACCGCTGAGCTACAGCCCCAGCCCCCCATGTGATATTTAATAAAGTTTTTTCTAGACCTGTGGACAGCTGCTGTTGGTATTAAGTGTGTAAGGAACCAGAAGACACAGGTTTCCGTTCTACCTCTGCTACCAGTAATATATCCCTGGGAAAGTGAATTGATCTGCTTGGGCTCTCCTTTAATCACACTTTTCCACGATGAATCTGTCCACCTGAATCTAATCTCAAGAGAGTAATGCTGGTGGTTGAGTAGGCAGGAACGTGCTCAGTAAACTGATAAGCAGGCCCCTGCAAATGCTGAAGTGCTCTTGGCTACTTCAGCAGCCTTGTGAAGGGCAAAGGGAATTGCATTGTCTTCATCTCCTATTACCCAATGTGGTGCTGGGCACCTGGCAACTTATGTGGCCGCTAATAGATTGGCGGTTCCATAGATATTGCAGGATAATTGTTTAGCAGTCTATAGAACTTGATTTTATTCCTCAAGTTTAAGGAATGAGAGCTTCCTGGACATATGAGAATCTAGTGTGTCTCTAAACTGTGGTCCTGAAGCCCCAGGATGCTACCCTGCTTGGCACAGAAGATCACACCTCCCAGAAAGGAAGCCCCTCTCTAAGCTCTCGTCATCAGGTAGCACACCAAAACCAGTCACTGGCTCAGGATGACCCTGTTGGATGCTCACGAAGAGTCCTCTGTCTCTAGGTAGTACTGAGCCAGCCCTGAGCTCTTCTTAAGTCCACCTGGTGGCCTGACATCCTGGGAAAGTGACATCCCACACTGACATCCTGACAGTGTGCCTTATCTGCATCAGCAAGGCTTGTCACCCTCTGGTTCTCTTGCTGTGCTAGCATTCACTTCCCTGACCAGCCTTGTGAGACACAGAAGAACCTGGCAAGGACCAGGCTGTACTTATGCTTATGCTTGCTGTCCTTTACATGAATGGAAAGTAATGGCTTGTTTTGTAAGTAGCCTTGGGAAAGTGAATTGATCTACTTGGACTCTCCTTTATCTCGCTTATCAGTGATGATTCTATCCACCTGAACCTAATCTCAAGCAAGTAATGATGAGTGAGTAGGCAGAAACATGCTTGGTAAACTGATAAGCAGGCCTCTGCAAATGGGGTGGAGTTAACAGAACTTCCCAGTCTAGATAGAAAAAAATAATGGCTCTATCATATCCACAGTGTAGGTATATGTTTTCAGGAACTGAGTTCATTTGGAATTCCTCTGTGGAAGAAATTTCTGAGATGCTTGTAAGAATAGAAAAATTTAGAACTCCATTAAAAAAAATTTAACCCCTAAATCACAAACCTGAAATGTCATTTGCTTGTAAACTCCATACCTCAGTTTTTCCACTATTAGTTGTTCCTATACCCACCCCAAGTTTGCTTAGGAATGACTTAGATCTAATGTTTATTGGCCAGAGAATATTACACAAATTTTTAAAAATATTTTATGTACATATTTGAGGTTACCACATGATATTGAAATATACATAGATAATAAAATGATTACTGTAGAGAACAAATTAATACAACTATCACATAGTTATTTTTCTGTATTTGTAGAGCAGTTGAAATTGACTTATTTGACAAAAACCCTTAATATAATACAACTCTACTAATAATGATCCTCCCATAGTGCATTAGATCTCCAGATCCTGTTCATCTTACATATCTGCTACTTTGTATCTTTTGACCTATGTATTTCCTTTTTTTTTTTTAACTTAATCTCTCCTCCTACCCCCAGTAACCACTATTTTATTCTTTTTTTTTTTTTGGTACCAGGGACTGAAACCCAGGGGCACTTAACCACTTAGCCACATCCCCAGCCCTTTTTTGTATTTCATTTAGAGACAGGGTCTCACTGAGTTGCTTAAGGCCTTGCTAAGTTGCTGAGGCTGGCTTTGAACTCCCAATCCTCCTGTCTCAGCCTCCTTGAGCCGATGGGATTACAGGCATGCACCACAGCACCCAGTTTATATTTTATTCTTCACCTCTATATATTTGACATTTTTTTAAAAAAAGATTCCACATGTAAGTGAGATCATGCAATATTTCTCTTTTTATGTGTTTATTGCACTTAGTGTAATCTCCAGATTCACCCATATTGTGGCAAATGGCAGAATTTCCTTTTTGAAGGCTGAAAAATCTCTCTCTCTCTCTTTCACACACACACACACACACACACACACACACACACACACACTACCACAGTCTATTTATCCATTCATCCCAACAGACACTTAGGGTTTTTCCATATCTTAGCTGTTGTGAATAATACTGCAGTGAACATGGAGGTGCAGATATCTTTAAAAGGTGCTGTTTTATAACCTTTGGGCATGCGAATACCCAGTCCTGTGAATTCTGGGTCATGTGGTGCTTTTATTTTTAATTTTCTTTAGGAACTGCCATACTGTTTTCCATAATGGGTGTCCCACCTTCATTTTCATTCCCATCACCTCCTTCCCCTTTCTCTTTGCCAGCACTCACTATCTCTTTTCACTCCTTACCTCTTCTGTCTCCAGCACCTTCTCACCCCAGAACCCTTAACACAGTCACTTACTGGTCCCTCCTCTCACACCCTCTGTTCTACCTCCCCCAGGCTTGCATCTTGCTGGGCTGCCCCGTGACCTTTACTCTCTGTGCTGCTGCTGCCTGGAATGTCCTTCCATTTCATTTCTCAATGACTGGCCCTCTGTACCACAGGTTCCACATCTGTGGATTCAACCAGCTACAGATTGAAAATATTTAAGAAAAATTTGTGTCTATACTGAACACGTCATTTTACTCTAAACAACACAGTATAGCAACGATTTACTTAGCACTTACATTTTATTAGATATTTTAGCAATCTGGAGATGATTTAAAGCATACAGAAGGATGTACGTAGGTTATATGCAAATCTTACACCATTTTATATAAGGGACGTAAGCTTATGTAAGTGCGGCAGAAGTTCTCACTGTGACAGAAAACTGGCCTGTTCCCTCCAAGAGAAGCACTAATTGCAGGGCACCTTTACTTGCCCTAGGTTGAAGCCTAGTATCCAACTCTAGCCCAGGCAGCTAGGTCTTCAGAGGGAATCACTCTTGAATTACTGCCAGCCTTATAGCTAACTCATCCAAAGCAAATTACCCAGCATACAGCTTAGCCAAGCCCTTTATTTCCCTCTTCCTCTTCTCACTGAATCTACCCTTTTAACTCTATGCCTGAGAGTCCCACTCCAGAGACAACGTGGGCTTCTTTGCTCACAAAATAGGCAGGAGGACATGGAATGAATTTCCCTGTGTGACACTTTGGACTCCTTAGATGTCTGTCATTCTCTAGATGCGTCCAGAGTGGACTGTGTCAGGCTGGATGTGCCACGGGAGCTCACTGTAAGCAGAGATGTGGGCCTGCTTCCTGGGCCTGGCAGTCACCTCTCACTATCCAGCAGTCTGAAGAACAAAGACAGCAAAGGACAATGGGAAGGGGAGGAGAAGTAAGAGGCACTAATCAAATCCTCACCAGCTGGGTCCATCTGCCTGGGAGCCTAACTCTGGTGATGGCACCAGAGGACATGTCACTGGAAAGCCTGCCTGTCCACTGGCTTGTCAAGGCTCGGCACCAGACACTCTAATTTCCTTAATAACAGGTTACAGACTCTGTCTATAAATGTAGCTCAACCCTTCTCGACCTTTCTTTATTTTTAGCCAATACTGCTACTCTGGATGTAACAGCTTCCGTAGCTGATTACTTTCTGTAAATACCTTTATGTCAAGTGGAAAGAAATTCTCTCTATCGGGCTGGAAGACCCTGTGCTCTTAATTTGAATTTCTAGTCTTGGTAACAAATTCGTGTTTGGCATATTGTGTCTATTTGGGAGCCCAGGGAAAGGTGGCTATCTCTTTCAGTGTTGAGATTTTTAATTTAATTTTATTTTTAAAAATTTTTTTAGTTGTAGATGGACACAAATATCTTTCTTTCCTTCCTTATTTATTTATTTATTTATGTGGTGCTAAGGATGGAACCCGGTGCCTCACGCATGCAAGGCAAGCACTCTACCACTGAGTTACAATCCCAGCCCTCAGTGTTTTCAGATTTTTAGATTCAAGTTTCCATCTTTGTCACCTAATGTCCCATCAGAATCCTCATTCTCTTCATATTTCTTTCCCCTAGGCTTTCCTGCCTGTTTGGTCTATGTTGAAATATAGCAGCTAAACTGGGCGTGGTGGCACATGTCTATAATCACCCCTACAGGGGAGGCTGGGGCGGGAGGATAGCAAGTTCAAGGATAGCCTGGGCAACTTAGTGAGACTCTGTCTCAGAATTTTTTTAAAAATTCAATTAATCCTCAGCAGTGCTGGGGAATGTGGCTCCAAGGTAGAATGCCTCTGGGTTCAATGCTTAGTGCCACACACACACATAAAACAGAAAAACAAACAAAACCCAGCAGCAGAGAGTTACTGACAGATAATGCGGAGTGCCTATCTTTATGACCAGGCTGAGCTTGTTGTTCATACTGCCTTTTTCCATGGCACTTTTTTGACCTTGTGACTTTAACTTAGGGCTACTGTTTTCAGAGACTACTCGATGACTACTAAGTGAAACTTCCCTGTTGAGCCACTGTGGCTGGGGTACACAGGCATCTCAAGTGGTTTGGCTTTGTCTCCAATGCTTGTTTTACAGTTGCTGACCTTGACCTTGATGTCTCATCTTACCGTTTATCCATGTGGATTCTGTCAGTTCACATAATCAAATGATGTGTCACTTTGGTCCTCCCAGTGCACTTATGAAAATATTAGCTTGGCCCCTCTTTGAGTGTTCTTACTGTTACTAGTGCCATCCATGGGGGAAAGCACCTCACCACTGCAGAGCATTTTTAACTTTTCAGAGAGGTTGTCAACTGTTGTGTCTGTCTATTCCTTAGAAATCTGTAGAGAGAGAAGGTTTGATTTGAAAATCGAGAAAAACTGAAGCATGGAACCATTTTAGCTGTCCCATTTAATATTCTGGACTTAGAATTTAGGTTCCTTTACCCTTAGTTCCTTCTAAAGTACTGAATTTTTAAAAATTCGTTCTAATTAATTACACAGAATACATTTTGACACCTCATACATAAGTGGAGTATAACTTCTCATTTGTCTGGTTTGAAGTACTGTATTAAGCCATTTCACTTTTTTTTTCCTGATTCTATAGCACCTCATTTAAAAGAAATGAGAACTAATAAATGAAAGGCAGCCTTTGGTAAATAACCTTAGCAGAGATGTTTTTTGAAAAGGTTACATCTAGGGACTATTTCTTGTCCACATCTCATTGTCCTCTTCAAAAGATTTGTAACTGATTTAACAAAACATGATTTTGTTTTGTTTTGTTTTGAGGTCTGTCCCTCCCACTCCCTTATCAATTTGCATTTGCCAGTCTTACAACAGATTTTCTTTTCTAACTCCTTATTTGGTGCAGAATTGCAATGATTAGCTTTCCCTCTGGAGCCCTTACCCAGAGATAAGTTGCTTTGACAATGGACAATTTCATTATGCCTGGAAAGTTGGCAGCACACGGAGGCCAAGGACAGCCTGATTGCCTAAGAAGGCGACAGCTCAGAGTTCTCTGCTGCAGAAGGGTGGAAGTCTCTGTTCTCCTAATGCTTCAGCTGTGGATTAGTGAGAATAGCCTTGGCTGGTACTTCTCAAGCTGGCTGTGGGCAGACTGGGGGACACGGCACTTCTAAGTGAACTTTTGGTGTACACTTCTCTGAAGCTGTTTGCTCTTCTCTTTTTAGACTCTCGAAGGAGGCTCTTACCGGGGAAGCTTGAAAGACCCCACAGGCTGCCTGAATGAGGGGATGACCCCACCCACTCCTCCTAGAAACTTGGAAGAAGAACAGAAAGCCAAGGCCCTGAGAGGCAGGATGTAAGTGACTCCCCCAGATCCCACCCTGGGACACTCACGGGTGCTGTGGACCATGGTCAAGGGCTGGGGGGACTTAGGGATTTCCCACGCTAGGCTTCCACTGATCTCACACTTTCTAAGTGAGGGTGACCCAGATCTATTCAGTGTAACAGTGATAAACAGTGAGCTACTTTGGCACTGTCTTGAACAAGTTTAGGCTGAAATGTCTGCTGTTAGGTAGCAGCTATTAATGGCAAAGTATGGAGATAACTAAGATCTGATAGAAATTTTAAACATGCTGATAAAAGGGAAACTGGGACCATTGAAATGGATATGTAGTACCAGAGAATGCCTGATCATGGCAGAAAGTCTGGTGGAGGTCACCTGAGGTGACATGCCCCAAGTATAGGCAAGTGAGGGTTTAGAAGAGGGAGCTGTGGTACTGCCAGGCAGGGCTTATCTCCACCCCTCCCCAAGGGCTCTAATTCTGCATCCACAAGAACTACCTTTCCACTTTGAATGGCTAATGGTAAAATACAGTTCACATTGCAGTCTATTTCACAAAGACCCTTGTGCTATGCAAGATCCAGGTTATATACCTCCTGTTATTTGAAATGATAAGTAAGACACTGGATACCAGTAATACAGAACCATAACTCCTCCATAACTTTAGTTTTCTTGTTCAGGTTTATGCTGGAAGCCATCTGCCAGTGAGTCTTAAACATGGTTCAGTGTGTGAGATTGTGAGCAGCAGTGAGAAGGGGCCAGCAGATGGCAAGGGTCCCTCTCTGTTGTTAGTCCGCCATCTCCCTCAAACTCATCACTCCTTTAGCCACGTCACGGAGAGCAAAATTAGCACAAAAAAAATAAGTGAGGCTAAATCCTTCTGTTACTGGGACATGTGCAGCGTGAACATTTAGGAGTTTGTTTCCTAGGGAACAAAAACAGAAACATCATAGCAAGAGCCTAGTGTCAGAGCGAGGATGTCACCTCACAGTGGGGAAGAACAAGAGGCATGCAAACTATAAATCCACACTTATTCCCACAACTTTATGGGCACTCAGGGGGAACCCCCAAGAAGTTGGTAAATGGAATCAAGATTGAGAAATGCCAAAGGGATTTTTCCCTTTGGCATATTTTATGCCAAATATCCCAAAGGGATATTTCCTAGGACTTGTACAAAACTGATTCTCCTTAGCTTACATCAGCCAAGCCAAAGCAAGGCTTATGTCAGGGAAGCAAAAGTTTTCATCAGGGAAGTGACCAGTGAGGTGGCCGATGGTCCTTGGCAAAGATAGTCACTAGACTCACTCAGGTTGACCAGACCTATGAGAATTATGTAAGCCGTTGTTCAGATATGATAATGTCTGATTTTGTTACCATGGGCCACAAAAGTGTGTTGCCTTTTTACCCCTGGGACCCACCTCTCCTCCCTCATCTCATTCTCACCAAAGCCCCTATTTCTCTACATCCTGAGCTATCCTGAAAATCTAGCTGTGTAGCATCTCATCCCTTTTACCGTATATCATCGGTATTCTGCTATATTTTGTAGCCATGTTGAAAGAGAGGATGTATAGCCGGGCGCAGTGCCTCAAGCCTGTAATCCCAGCACTTTGGGAGGCTGAGACAGGAGAATCGCGAGTTCAAAGCCAGCCTCAGCAACGGCGAGGCGCTAAGCAACTCAGTGAGACCCTGTCTCTACATAAAACACAAAATAGGGCTGGGGATGTGGCTCAGTGGTCAAGTGCCCCTGAGTTCAATCCCCAGTGTCAAAAAAAAAAAAGAGAGGATGTATAGATGCTTAGTTGTAAATCCTATGTGAGACCAGGGGCCGGGGGTTGTAGAGAACCAAGACTCAATCCAGAAAATGACAGTACAACATCAAAGAGTTAAACAGGAGCTCCCTGGAAAGAAAGTGAAGACAATAGCTGAGCATAGGTTTACTTGTCTTCAAGTTACAGTCACTCATTCGTTCAACAAATATTTGTTAACTGCCTCTTACTTCCCATCAATGGGATCCATCAGTGAAAAAGACAAACAATAACAGCAGAAGAAAGTCTTCACTTTTGTAGCAGATTTACTTCTTTTTTTTAAATATTTTTTAGTTGTCAATGGACCTTTATTTTATTTTTATTTATTTATATGTGGTGCTGAGAATCGAACCTAGTGCCTCACACATGCTAAGCAAGTGCTCTAGCACTGAGCCACACCCCAGCCCCAGGTTTACTTCTTAATGGGAGAAATCAGACCAACAAAATAAATTAGGTGGTGTGTCAGAAGCTGGAAAAAGAAAAGAGGGCAACGTAAGGGAGATCAGGAGTGTAGATGAGGCCAGGCTGTGGTTTTAAGTGGTTCTGCCATTTGCACAAAGACCAAATGGAGGTTAAGGGTTAGCCACGAGGAAGAGTGTTCTGGGCAGAGGGAACAGCCAGTGCCAAGGCTCACAGGAGAGACCAGTCCTTCCCTACCACTGTGAAAAAGAGCTTAGAAGTGGATCCAACCTGTAGCTGGAAGAATTTCACTTGGACCAAAGAACAACATTTATTTGTAGCTTTCACTGATTAAGAATCAAACATGAAAAGTCATTTATTATCCATTCATTTGGCAATTAATCCTACACTACCTTGAGAGGAATATAATTCAACTCTTTTTTTTTTAAATATTTTTTTAGTTGTAGATGGACACAGTATCTTTATTTTATTTATTTTTATGTGGTGCTGAGGATCGAACCCAGTGCCTCACGCATGTGAGGCAAGCGTTCTACCACTGAGCCACAATCCCAGCCCATAATTCAACTCTTGAGGTAACTTTTTTTTTTTTTTTTTTTGGCATTGGAGATTGAACTCAGGGGCACTTGACTACTGAGTCACATCCCCAGCCCTATTTTGTGTTTTATGTAGAGACAGGGTCTCACTGAGTTGCTTAGCGCCTCGCCGTTGCTGAGGCGTTGAACTTGCGATTCTCCTGTCTCAGCCTCCCTAAGTGCTGGGATTACAGGCTTGAGCCACCGTGCCCGGCTTTGAGGTAACTTTTGAGACTGTCTCTTAATGTGTCTTGATCTCCCCAGATACCTCACAAGCCCCTCAAGGGAAAAAGGCAAGGTGTGTCATCCTGTCGTACCCCCCGCCCCGCCCCCTCCGCAGACCTGCTGTAGGCCCCACCCTAGAGGCTGACAAGTCCCATCTGTCAGCAAATAGCTGAGGATAAAAATATCACCTGGAGACAGAGCAGTGGACCTCATCTCCAGAGGCCCCTCCCAGCCCAAAATTCCCACTCTCATTTTCTTGTGGGTTTTCTTTAACCGCTGTCTTCCAAGCGGTACTTGGGTCATGCTAAAGATATATTTGAATGCTGCTATGTGGGCTTGCCAGTTCCTTCCTGTGGCCTGAAACACTGGCTGGTCTGTGCTCGAGGGAGCTGGTTGGAAGTGCTGGGCAGGCTGATAAAGAAGCGTGTGTTCCTTTGCT
This sequence comes from Geosciurus inauris, assembly GCA_004024805.1. Taxonomy (NCBI): domain Eukaryota; kingdom Metazoa; phylum Chordata; class Mammalia; order Rodentia; family Sciuridae; genus Geosciurus; species Geosciurus inauris. The sequence continues at coordinate 10,631 of PVHX01016034.1, forward strand.
TCCTCCCCTGGCCCCCAAAGGTCCCTAGATTCCAGGGATTTGGTGGCTCCTCAGTGTCACAGAACAAGAATTTCAGCTGAATTGCTTCCTGGGTTCAAAATGGTTACAGCCCCCACACTGGGGCCCCTCTTTGACATCTCAGAACTTTATCCCTTTTGCCACTTGGGCCAAAAATATACTTGTGTGGCTTCAGACAAAACCCTTTCAAATCAGATAGTAAGAGTCAGACTGCAGTAGGCTCAGAGCAGCCCCTGCCCTGTGCACAGCTAGAAGCATTTTATGGATTGGTCTTCACTGTTGGAAAGAAGAGTGTTTGGGGCTGAGGCTTCTGGGACTCCAGTGAGCCAGTCTAAGCCATTTACTAGGCAGTGAGCTACGTGAAGGAGCTCCATCTTTGGGCTCTTGAACCACTAAGTTCAAATCTCATCTCTGCCCCTTGCTTTGTAAACTTGGGCAAGTTACCTAATCTTTCCATCTGAGTATTTTCACTAGGTAAAGAAGGATGTACAATACCTACCTTGTTATAAGCATGGGAAAACCCAGATGAAGTAACTGGCCTTATAGTAAATGCTCTAAGAAGTAGAAATAATTAACAAGGAAGCCAAGAAAGCAAATGTCCTTGTCATTGTTCAATCCCGCATCCTGGGGCTGAGTGCTGCCTTCAAAGTGGTGAGTGAGGAATGTCTGCAGTCAGCTTTTCTGGCCTTGACTGGGGATTTTTCAGGCTAGTTACTGTGGACACTCATCTGAATAACTGTAGCTTCTAGATTGTAAAGTAAAAGTTTCTCTTCATATCTGCATTTCTGGGGCCTTAACAGCTTGTTATCAAACAAATGTCTCTCTCCTCTCCTTAGGAAGAGTGGAACTGAAACGAAGGAATAAAAGTCTCGTATTGATTGCTTGGCCTCAAAGCTTGCATAGCTCAGTTTTGCCAAAGTAGTTGTCATTCTTCCTGCCCCATGTCTCCACAGTCATTCAGGGAGAAATAGGCATAAAAAGTAGAAAGAGGATTTCAAAGCGGTGAGCATCGTCCTTGTCTGAGTTGGGTGCTTGCTGGGGAAAGCCCTCACTGGTCCCGTGCCCTCAGAGAGCAGCTGTGAGCAACTTTCTGGGGTGCTTTTTGGCAATCTTATCATAAGGTCACATAAGGCATGACAATTTCTTAACAACAAAGAGTCCTCATTGTTCTTCATCTCCTGCTCAGGTTTGTCCTGAATGAGCTGGTACAGACAGAAAAAGATTATGTCAAGGACCTGGGGATTGTGGTGGAGGTGAGTAGCTGGTGCAGAGTGGATCTTTGCTCACCCAACCAGGAGCAGGTTGGACCCTACATGGGCTGGCGGAGGGTGGGGGAGGAGTGCATTAGTTTGATGGCTGCATGTATTTTACTCTGTCTGGTGTTTGCAGGAATGAGTATTCAAATGGTAGCCAGTGTGTAATCCTAGAGACTTGGGAGGCTGAGGCAGGAGGATCACAAGTTTAAGACCAGCCTTGGCAATTTAGGGAGACCCTGTCTCAAAATAAAAAAATACAAAGGGCTGAGGATATAGCTCAGTGGTAAAGCACCTCTGGGTCATTTCCCAGTACCACACACACACACACACACACACACAAAAGATAATTTAAATAGTATAATTCAATTGTAATATGCAGGCACTTTTTTCTTTTCTCTTTGAAACATATACCATATTTAGAGAAAGGTAAGGGCCCAAATATTGTAGCATTTGGGGAGCCTCTTGGTTAGAGCTACATCCGTTTCACCTTGTTTGGGGTGACCAAGTTATGGTCTTAAGAGGCTATTGGATATTTCCTCATGTGAACATATATTATTCAGAGTTCTAAGCACCTGGGCACAAACCAGATCACTTCAAGGGGAATCTTGGGGCTTACACATTTCCTTAGAGTTCAAGGAGAATGTTATAGCTACAAAGGAGACAGACAAAGAAAAAGCCACCAATAAGCAAGAGTGACAGCTCCACAGCTAGAAATCAAATTGGTGATAAATACAACACCTCCAGCTCCATAAGGATTAACTTTGGAGGACTTAGGCATTTGGAGGACAAAGCTTAAGAAGTAAATGGATAATTTAGATGGCTTAGAATCCTATTGTTTATCATCTTAAAAGAAAGATAAGAAGCCTAAAAATGGAATTTCTAATGTCTAAAATGCCTGCTTGTTCCTAAGTTGCCTTGTAAGTCCTCATCCAATGAACTCTGCTGACGAAGGGCTCTATATTTGCCATCCTGAGCCTTGGATAAACAGACTAACCTGGCATAGAGAGGACCTGAATTCTAATTTATGGAAAATTACTCTCCCCCTTGGCAATCTGAAAACTGAGAGACTGAAATCCAGGGAAATCAGACATCAGTGGTGTGATTAAAAGTCATGTAACAGGGGTGCCTTGGGTTTTTGTTTTGTTTTGTTGTCTTTCCGATGGGGCCACATGCTGCCAGTGAAACCTCACAATCTAATTTTACAGCTGAAATGAGAAGACATATGACTGCATTCTACAGAGCCTAAAGTGTTAACATTTTATGACTTATTTATAGGCCAGATGTGTCTAGTTCTGAGTCTTTAAAAATATAATTAACTTGAGTTAGGAGACAGAGAAGAAAGGATTATTTTCTTCTTTGTTTGGCTTTCTTTTTTTTCTTTTTTTCTTTTTTCTTTTTGCAGAGCTTAGGATGCAACCCAGGACTGGCACATGCTAGGCATGTGCTGTACCACTGAGAAAAATAAAGGCACCCAGAAACTTCATAAAGGTTTTGACTCTCACTTTGCCCAAGAGCAGAGTTCTGGCTGAATAGGAAAAGCTACAGCAGCAGCACCCTCAGACTCACACAAAGTGGGGGCTTGGCTGAGTGCTGCAGGTGGCCTTGACCCAGGTGCTTTCTCAGAAGTGTCCTCTTATAACTACTGCCTGTCCCCTGCAGGGCTTCATGAAGAGGATAGAAGAAAAGGGCGTCCCTGAGGATATGCGAGGGAAGGATAAAATCGTGTTTGGGAACATTCACCAGATTTATGACTGGCATAAGGAGTAAGTGTCCCGCTGCACTGAGGCTCAGGGCATCCTGGAAAATCCTGGACTCTGGAGTCCTCTTATTGCATCTGACATAAGGGGTAGGGTTTGAGGGGAATCTCCTGTCAATTATCTCCTCACTGAGAGGTAATAAAGTTCCCAGTAGTGTGGCTTCCTCCTCTTATGCCCTTTTTCCTTTTAGTTTTTTCCTGGCTGAACTGGAAAAATGTATCCAAGAACAAGACAGACTGGCCCAGCTCTTTATTAAACATGTGAGTAACACACTGGTCTCCTCTCCACTCATTTATAAATTCCTTCTTTCTTCCACTCTTCCTGGATTCACCTTCCTTCTTTCCCCTCTCTGATTTTTTTTTTTTTTTCCCTTAAACCTTCTTGGCCCTGTGGAAGTGGGCTCTGGCCCACTACATTTCCTAACTGCCTCAGTGTTCCCCCAAGTGTGGACCACCCCTCTGTCCTCTGTGTGTAGACCAACTCAGCACTCAGAGAGTGAGTACAGGGGCTGGGATTGTAGCTCAGCGGTAGAGCGCTTGCCTCGCAGGCGTGAGGCCCTGGGTTCGATCCTCAGCACCACGTACAAAGCAATAAAATAAAGACATTGAAATAAAGACATTGTGTCCATCCACAACTAAAAAAATATTAAAAAAAAAAAAAAAGAGAGTGAGTACAAAGCACAAGACACTTGACTGCCTCATTCCCCACCTTTCCCTGTGCTTTGTCAGGAGCGGAAGCTGCACATCTACGTGTGGTACTGCCAGAATAAACCGCGCTCGGAATACATCGCAGCTGAGTATGATGCCTACTTTGAGGTGAGCTGCCCAGGCTTTGCTGAATGGCCTGGGGAAACTCAGGGCAAGACAGCCACATTCAGAGACACCAACCATCCTCCACCCATGGGAGTCACCACCTCAACAGAGCCATTAGCTGCTTAGCTCAGTTCCCATGAGCACCTTTGCTTGAGAGGAGCTGCGGTGGCTCCATCTGTAGACTGCATGAGGAGCTTTCATTAGCAGAATGATTCTGAAACAGAGACTGATTGGAAGCTCTGGTCCTTCCGTAGTGACCTCAGAGCAGACTGTGCCCACACTCTTCTGCACAGGCCCCTGGACTGCTTGCTGAGACCTCCCCTTGGTTGAGGAGTTTGTACAGACTTTGGAGTCTTTGTAGAGACTTTGTAGACTTTGGAGTCTCAGTTTCTGTTCCCAGAGATTTGAGCCTGGATGTATTGACTTTGTTGGTGGAGAGGCAGCACCTTCTCTCGGAAGGAGCCTTTACTGGTGTATAGAGATCAGGGCCCAGCTGTGTGGGCCACCGTGTCCTTGAGGGAGCCCTTCTTGCCTGACTCTGCTATGGAGAGGTGAGAGAACCTGTTTCAGCTTGTCTTCCAAGACTGGCAAGAGGACCCAGGTGTGACAGTGCTTGCGTTGAAAGCACAGTAGCCAGGCAAGAAGGCTATGGTGGCCTGTGTTTCATGGTGTTCCTAACAAACGAGCAGACACATAGGCAATTCTACCTTTTTCATGACTTAAAGATGCTTAAACTTTATTGGAAAACATGAGGACCTGTGATCCATGCCTTAGAAGCCTGACCCAGAGCACCCAGCTCTTGGATTCCTTTTGTTCTAACATAGTTCCCTTGTGTTTCAGGAGGTAAAGCAGGAGCTAAATCAAAGGCTGACGCTAAGTGACTTCCTTATCAAGCCCATTCAGAGAATAACAAAATACCAGCTGCTCCTCAAGGTAAGAAGCTAGGAGCCTGGGTCAGGACTGGAGTAGCATCTCCTCGGGCTACAGCCAGTGGGCAGTGGAGTTCAGGGCTCTGTCTCCTTCACACTGTCCTGAGGGACTGTGAACTGGTGGGGCAGGTGTGGGCTTTGGAGGTGCAGACTTTTCTCTCATCTGCTGTATTACTCTGTCAGCTTTGTCCCCAGATAATTTGCATAGCTCTTGTTTCTGCCCTTAAAGTTGGTTGTTACTTGATTTTTTTTCCAGTTCACTTTCTTTTACTGACTTTCAAAACTAAAAAACTGAAAAATAAATCTTTCAAAACTAAAAAATAATAATGACATAAAATCAGAATGGAATACAAGTGAGAAAAGAAGGGAAGAGAGCAAGGCCCTAGAAACCTTAGATGAGTGATACCTAAGATTTGATCCTATTTTATTTTAAATAATAGTTTGACTTGATTTTTTTTTCCTATGGAATTTGAGACTAACTGGAAAAGACTGCGCTTCCCTTCCGGCCATCCTCTCCTGTTATCATCCCCTTTACTTTCCTTAGCTTTGAAACATTGAATGTCCTGAGGGGATGGGTCTTCTCTATGTCATTACATCTAGCATGACTCATAATTTCATTTCTCATCTACCATTGTCACCTCAGCTGACCAGGAAACTCCTTAGGGTGTTATTGCATTTTTTTTTTCTGGTCCCAGGGATTGAACTCAGGGGCACTCGACCACTGAGCCACATCCCCAGCCCGATTTTGTGTTTTATGTAGAGACAGGGTCTCACTGAGTTGCTTAGTGCCTCGCCATTGCTGAGGCTGGCTTTGAACTCGCGATTCTCCTGTCTCAGCCTCCCAAAGTGCTGGGATCACAGGCGTGCGCCACCGCACCCAGAGTGTTATTGCATTTTTATAATAAGTTTTTTATAGCTCTCTGACTACTTTACTAACTGATTATACCCCTCCACGGACCCCTCCCTGCTTCCTCTCTTTGCTAGGACTTCCTGAGATACAGTGAGAAGGCTGGTTTGGAGTGTTCAGATATCGAGGTGAGTTTTCTGCTTGTAATGCTTTCTGTTCTTAGGGACAGCATAAGGCCCTGAAGGGAAAAGATTGTCTCAGGAAAACCAAGGGTCCGGGCCAACTCCTCTCACACTCAGCAGCATGAGGAATGGCTAGTTAATGAGCAGAGTGTTGTTTTCCAGAACTCAAGAGTTCTATCCTGGGCTAGCCCAGCACTTAGCCTACTGCTGCTGTCATTGTGACTGTAGGAGATCTGTGAGAGGGAAGGGTGGTATTTGACCCCTTTAACATCCTCCAGAGAGTGGGTAAAATTGTAAATCCAATATGTAGCTTTATCCATAAATCCAAGTACTATTTGCCTCTAACATATAAATATTCCACTTTCACTCCCCCACCCCCACTCCAAGGATTACGCCCTAAATGAAGTCCTTTGTGTCACCATGGGGATTATTTTAAGCCAGAAAGGTTGCAGCCTTTCTGGCAGGTTATTTTAGGTCAAAATCTCCAGTATTTCCCAAGCCAGGCTGAGCTGTTACTTGGGCTATCAGGAAGCAACAGAGAGAAGAAAGAAAAGATGAGGAAGGAAAAGCAGAGAGGTAGGAAAAGAATGGATGAGGAACATTGCCCTGACATGGGTGATTGACACGGAGCCCCTGCACCAACAACAACCTCCCTCTAAACAGAGCCCCATGGTCCTGGGCAGCAAGGACCATATGCTTTCCTAGAATAAGGGCACTAAAGAGAGGCGAGGTCCCCCGTTTTCCAGCCCTGAGTCTCATGAGCTTGCTGCCTAAAGACTGCTCTCTCTCCTGAATGACCATTGTTCTTTCCCACAGAAAGCTGTGGAGTTAATGTGCCTTGTTCCCAAACGCTGCAATGACATGATGAATCTGGGACGCCTGCAGGGCTTTGAGGTGAGCCCTTGGAAATGCTTCCAGCCCTCTCTCTTCTGGATGAGAGTCCTGGGGAGTACTGAGGCCTCTTCCCTTTGAAGCCCTGTTCCTGCCACCTCTGCCTGGGCCCCTCTGGTTCACAGGAATGGAAGATGTGTCTATTTAGGAAGTCCAGTGGTAGGGCAGAAATAGAGCTCTTGGTCAAACTGGAGTCAGAATTCCAAGGAATTTAGAAAGACCCATAGTTCTTTATAACTGAACCTGGCAATGACCTCTTCAGCCTCTTCCTTCTTGACTGAGAATATGGGAACAGCTGGATAGCAGGATATGTGACAGGCATGGATCCTAAGTGGGAAAATGAACACTTTTTTGTTTTTGTTTTATTTTGTTTTTTAGAGGGTGGTTCTGTTAAACAGATCTATGTAGTAACTGGATTTTTAGATCAGTGAACATTTGCAGTTCTAAAACATCTCAGGACACATTTCTGAACTTTGAAGAGAAGAACCATGTCTTAAGGAAAGTAGACAGATGCCCCAAGGATAACTGGACACACAGGTTTGCTAGGGCTGCCAAAATAAGTTAAAACTAATTTGGTGACTTAAACAATAGAAATTTATATCCACAGTTCTGGAGGCTGGAAGTCTGAAATCAAGGTGTTGTCATAGCTGTTTCCTTCTGAGCACCATAAGGGAAGGATCTGTTTCAGGCCCTTCTCCTTGGTTTGTAGAGGCATCATCATGCTCATGTGACGTTCTCCCTGTGTCTTCACATCCTCTAGATGTGTCTCTGTGTCCACGTTTCCCGTTTTACAAAAACATCAGTCATATTCTATTACAGCTGAGACTGATAACCTCACTTTAACTTGATTACCTCTATAAAGACCCCATTTCCAGCCAGGCGCTGTGGTGTATGCCTGGAATCCCAGTGGCTCAGGAGCCTGAGGCATGAGGATCGCAAGTTCAAAGCCAGCCTCAGCAAAAGCTAGGGTCTAAGCAACTCGGTGAGAGTCTGTCTCTAAATAAAATACAAAACAGGGCTGGGCATGTGGCTTAGTGGTCCATTGCCCCTGAGTTCAATCCCTGGCACCTGCCCCCCAAAAAAGACCCCATTTTCCTATAAGGTCATATTCTGAGGTCCTGGGATTCGGGACTCCAGCATATGAATTGGGGGCAGAGGGAGACACAGTTCAGCCCTTAACAGTGACCATTTGAAGACAAATTGGCTTGCCTAATTTATACTTAAAAAATGACTGTTAATAGTTGATGTCCAAATCTCATAAATTAAACATAATATGTTTTGAATATTAATATGATAAAATCAGAACCAACAGTTATTAACTGGCACCTAGTAGTTACTGATCCCCCTGGAAAAAGATGTGGGGTTTCTAATCCAGTTTCCCAGTAAATCCTGCCATCTAAGATTTCATTATTCCTTTAAGGAGAAAATGGATTCTTGGAAGTTGAGATCATTAATAAAATGACCCCTTCCCCATCCTCCACTCCCCAGCTAAATCAGAATGGATAAAATGGTACAGGTAGACTAGTGGTGTAAGTTAGTGTAGGATGTGCTATGTTCAGGTTTGGATGAATAAGGTAGACTTAGGACATTCTTGAGCCAAACTGTCTTGTCCTCCTTATCCTGTGTGTCCCTGTCTGGTTTCCATGCTTGGTTGTGATAGGAACTAAGTGGAGGTCTCTGTTGCTATCCATTTTCATAGGTTCCGGGATTTCCAAGGTAGACCTGAGCTGTGAGCTTAAGGAGAGTTACTCAGCAGAAATACACTCTTGAGTTTGTGTGTGGCTTCTCTTCGGTCACACTAGAGGGACTTTCACACTGTCTCCCTTGGCATTATGCCAAGTGTGAGGCTATTCTGGATGAACCAGGAAATCCCTTTTGCTCTTGGATCTTGAAGCCCTTGTGTTTTCTGAACAGGAATCTAACTTGCCTTTGTCTGGGTCTCTGGAAGAATGGCATCTGATTGTGCCATCTGACCCAAGTGAGCCTTCACGGTGCATGTGTGTGTCCATGTAAGCCCACACACGGGAGCATGCAGTTCTTTTCTCTTTGAAATCAAGCAGCACTGTCCTGTTTCCATCAAGCTGCAGAGAATATGTTTTGCTTTCCTTCAGCTAATTGGGAAGGACAATGAACATATGTCTCCTCCCTGAGTCCATGGCTTGAGACTGAGGAGAAGCTGGAGCCCCCTCTTCTAATTCCCTCCCTCTGCAATCTCTGGCTTTCTTTTTAGCATTGGCTGCCTCTATCACACGATCAGGTTCTTGTGTAATATTAATAGAGCTTTTAGAGCTTTCCTGGCTAGCTGGCCACTGGCTTAATATTAACTTTGGACCAGGGTAGAGATAAGCCTGTTTGGCTGCTGACCTTGGCAGTAAGGAGCCAAGCAGAGGGCAGGCATTTCTCAGGAACACAAAAGAAAAATGACCCCTGTGCCAGGTAATGTTTGGAATAAGGTACCAAGTACAAAAAATGGCCCATGTTTGCACAAAAGGGCAAAAGTTGTTACCTGAGAAAGAGCACACTGCAGAGGAGGCCTTCTGACCTCTGTCTCAGATGCCAGGGTCTTTTTGCTACAGGCTTTTTTTTTTTTTAATGTTTTTTTTTTTAGTTGTCAATGGACCTTTATTTTATTTATTTATATGTGATGCTGAGAATTGAACCCAGTACCTCACACATGCAAGGCAAGCGCTCTACCACTGAGCCACAACCCAGCCCCCTGCTACAGGCTTTTGTATAGCCTCTGTGGTGACTTACTGGGTTGGGCATATTCCCTTTGACAATGTCTTTGAAAATCTCATTAGAAGCTAGCAAGCCAAATGTACTCTACCTCTTCAGCTATGTAGCATGAGGCCTGGTAGCTGGAGACAAAGAATCACAGGACCCAGAGAAATATCTCCCATCTGATATAGAGCCTATCTATGGTAGCCCAACTTCACCTGTTGACCTTAGCAGGAAACGAAAACTTCAGACTCTCCCCATCCTAAATAATCGAGGGAGAAGAGAGGGGCCTGGCTCGTCAGGTTACTTGAGGCCTGCCTGCCACTCATCTCTTAGCTACAGGTTGGTTCTAAGTTCATGGCTACAGAGTACCCCAGGTGCTTGGCCCATGCCACAGGAGAGGCAGGCACAGTTTTAAGAGCTGCAAGAACAGAAAGGCCATTTCTAGCTCCAAGTGCTGCCTACCTTTTATTCTCTTATTTGCAGGGGCAGGGGGACTCGACCACTGAGCCACATCCCCAGCCCTATTTTGTATTTTCTTTAGAGGCAGGGTCTCACTGAGTTGCTTAGCACCTTACTTTTGCCGAGGCTAGCATTGAACTTGCAATCCTCCTGCCTAAGCCTCCAGAGCCACTGGAATTACAGGCATGTGCCACCACACCTGGTTTATTCTCCTTTTTAATAAAAACCTTATAAGGCCAGGATAATTTCCTATTCCTTTTTAGCTAATAGTTCTACCTTTCTCTGGCATTGCCTGAGAGCTGCTTTTTAATGGTTCTCTCACCTTCTTACTCTTTCCCTCGAGCAACCTGTATGAACAGGAAAGTGGCCACAATCTGTTCATGTGGGTGGGTCCCAACACATTGTCTTACTAGAGCCCTGAGGCTTTTAGTGCCATTCTGTTTTCCATGTTCCCAGAAAGGGAGGTCATGTGGCCCAAAAGGGCTATGTCCACTTCCCTACTTCTCACTGACTTCTGGCTCCTGTCTCCATCAGGGCACGCTGACCGCCCAGGGTAAGCTGCTGCAGCAGGACACATTCTATGTGATTGAGCTGGATGCTGGTATGCAGTCTCGGACCAAAGAGAGGCGTGTATTCCTCTTCGAGCAGATTGTCATCTTCAGTGAACTGCTCAGGAAGGGCTCCCTTACACCAGGCTACATGTTCAAAAGGAGCATCAAGGTGAGGATACCAGCACGAATACAGAAAGAAAGAGCCAAGTTCTTGGAGCTGTGTCCCTCAGATGAGGCCCTGAGGTGGTGAGAACCCAGAACCTCAAGGACCTCTCAGCCTAATAGCCTGCTAGCATGAAGGCCGAGGGAAAAACAATGATCACCCATGAGAAAGAATGACAGGCCTAGGGTCAGTCTCCAGCATGATCCTGCAGGTTCCCCCTGCCCTCGAAGGCAGAAAGCAAAATATTTCCTATTAAACCCAAGGCAAATTTGGGAACTCCTCCTGAGATAAAAGAACTTTGGAGGCATAGTAATAGGTACCTATTTTGTACAACCTGAATATGAAAAGGATCCACTTGTTTTTTTCCAGATGAATTACTTGGTCCTAGAGGAGAACGTGGACAATGACCCCTGCAAATTCGCCCTCATGAACAGGGAGACTTCTGAAAGGGTCGTTCTGCAAGCTGCCAACTCAGACATCCAGCAGGCCTGGGTGCAGGACATCAATCAAGTCTTAGAAACACAGCGAGACTTCTTAAATGGTATGTACCACACCTGCTTCCTGCAGGGCCTTTTCAGAGGACCCTACACCTCTTACCTTCCTTGGGTCTAAGCTCTTGGAGAGTTATGAGCTCAGAACACATTTTATATGGACTCCAACTGTTTACTTTTTAGAAACACGTTAGAATTCTTTTTGAACCTGAATTCACAAATGGGGCAGATTGGGTGTGAGAAAGAAGCCCCATCTTTCAAGAGAAGGAATCTTCTCTTCTAGAACATACCATGCACGCCTTCTGGCCACCACTACCAACTGGTAATAATTTTGGAAAAAATCTGAGGTGAGGACATCCTGTCTCATGGGGGCCAGCTGTCAGTATGTGTGTTTTCACACTTGGTGGCTAATGGCTGGTACTCTCTCAGGCTATTTTTTTTCCTATTTTTAAATTTTTTGTGGTATTAGGGATTGATCCCAGGGCCTTGCATATGCTAGGCAAGTGCTCTACCACTGAGCTCCACTCCCTACTCCTCTCTAGGGTTTTGTAGAGATAACTGGGAGTTTGGCAGATCAGTTCAAATTCCTCTTCTGTTCCCAACACAGTGAGGGCCTGGATAAGCCACGTTCCTAACTGACCTTGCCCCTTTCAATTGAGAGGTGATCACTAACTCTAAATTTTCATGATACTCCCAAGTTCCCCAAAACAAATTGATTATGCAGAGAATAGCTCTCTATGACCCTGCAGGGGTCCCCTAACAGGTGGAATGAAGGAGAGTTACTACCTTATTATGTTTCTTTATTTTTGCTCTGCTGGCATTTCTTCACATTGTGCTTGGCATGTGAAGGAGGTGTACATTTTTCCACTAGGGCTCATCTGTTGAATTGGTAAGCTCAGAAGTCTCTTGAACAGAAATGGAGCCTGACGTGGAAGGCAAAATGGAACCAGTAGCACAGCAAATCTAGAGAGTCAGCAAATATATCTGCCTGGATGTACACACACACGCACACACACACACATACATACATATACACTCACAGGCACATACACATACATATATGCACATAGGATGTATCACCTGTATCACCTCCAGATGTATCACCTGTTCTTGCCTGCCCTGAGACTTGACCCCATGGCCATATGTGCTCACACATGTATGCACACATGCAGGCACACAGAAGACCAGCCCTTGGTGTCACATGCTTTCTTCCCAGTACAGTGCTGACATCTATAGTACATGCCTGTGTGTTTATGTCTACACACACACTTGTACGCACATACACATGCATCCACAGGACCACCTCTGCATATACCACCTCTTGCCTGTACTGAGGCTGGCGCTAAATGGCCATGTGTGCTCATACACGTACATGCGCATGTACGCTCACACATAGGCCCACCCTTGGGCCTGTCACCTCTGCTTGTCAGGATCTAGACTTTCAAATGATGCAAACAGTGTTTTCTGGGTGTGTAAAATGGAACTGAATGCTGTGGAGAAAAATAAGAGATGACATCCTAGTTGAGGACTTGGGCAAGGCGCAATGTATCTCTGGGCCTCAGTTGACTTGTTTTTTGAGAAGGAGAGTTTGGGGCTTTATCTACCACACTCATGCTGGGTGAGCCATGGTGGGCCACCAGTACCGGCTATAAGGAAGCATGGCCCACTGCCATGAAGTGTCAGTTTTCTCCATGGTAAAGGAGTAAACACAATAGTTTTTATTTAAAAAAAAAAATAGAGATTATATAGCAGGATGCCATGACTTTTTAAGATAGAACATGCACAGTCAAAGCAACCGCATACAAAGCAACACTTAAAAAGAGTGTTTTGGAGCCACGCTCTCTGCCCTCCAGCTACACAAAAGCTTGGTGGAAAAAACTAGACTTTCTAGGGCTCTTTTCCATTCTAAAAATCTAAAATTGCCCCCTGAGGGATAGTAGCAAAAGTTTGTATATAGCTTAAAATTTCTGAATATACAACTTTGAATTAACATTTTTTATTGATAGAAGGATGTAATGTACAGACATGTACATATGTAAAATATATCCATTTAATTTGCATACTACTAATTAGGAATTTCTGATAGATTCAAAGCAGGAATGAGGATTTTAAGTTCGTCAACTGAAGACCATAGAAAAATAAAGTAGGACAAAAATTTGAAACTGGAAACAATTAAAGTAACAATAATAACTCTCATATTGAGTCCTTACTCTACACCAGGTACTATACTAAGCAATTTTACCTGTTTTTTCACAGGCCTAAGCTCTGCTCTCCTGTTACATACTTGGCCACACTCAAAAAACAAGTCCATGGTGATGGCCCTGGGCCGGGCTTTTACTTACAGAGATGCACAAGCATCTCAGCCCATCTTTCCCTCCTGAGACCTCAAATAGAAAAAAGTGTGACCCTATGTTGATCCTATGCAGACCTGTCACTATGGAAATACCTTTACAATTGAAAGTTCTCAGGACCCCGGCTGTTAACCCACTTAAATAGCTATCACACTAAATACTGATCAAACAACATAAGCAGGCCAGTCCTTGAAGTCATCCAGAATTCTACCTGGATGGCATTTGCCCGGCTGTACCTCTTCAGTGTTCAGGCCCTGGAACTTGGTTATCTTCAACTCAATAAAACAAAGCTCATGTCTTTCCCTTCAAGTTAGCTTGTTCCCGTGTCTTCTGAGTTGCACTGACTGCCATTTTCCCCGTCTCCAGCCTGAGCCATCTTCCCTTCCTGCTTGCTGATTGATCCCACCTTGGCCGTCAGTCTTCTCCCCTATATTCACACAACCCTGCTCTCATTAGACCTTCTGGCCTCTTGCTTGTTACTGTCTCCTCCCGTTTTCTGAATTAGACAGGAAGCCTTTTGTCTCTGCCTCTTCAGTCCCTCTGCTAACCGCTACAATGTTAATGTTCCTAAAATGGGTCTCCAGAGATAGAATCTGAATCTACAACTGCAAAGTTCATTTAATCCAGTCACTTTTCATGATCTGCGGAGTTAAATCCAGCCTAACAGGCCTAGCTTTCTAGATTGTCCACATCGTCACCCTCAACCTCCCTTACTTGTCTGAATCTCCTCTTCTCCATGGAGACCCAAGGCCTTCGGCTCCTGGGACATGTGACTGCAGCCTGTTCTCTGAAGACCTCTCACTTGCTTCCTTCCTGCAGAGTCTAAATATCAGAGTGACAGCCAGCCCTCTCCCAAAGCTCTTTATTCCCAAGCCCCCATCCCCAAACACATACACCTGCACACGCATTCCACAGAGCCTGCTGTCCTCCCCTCCCTTTGCACACTTGGCACCTACAATGTGCCACCATTTTTTTTTCTTATTTAGAAAAGTACCTTGGTTCTCGTAGTTCTGAAAAAACAAAGGTCGTAACTTCCTCACATATCCACAGTATGCGTAGCACAAAGCCCGGTACCTAGTAAGCCTCCAGATCCTCATGAGATTCTCAAAGCTTAGGATGACTGTCTACCCTTACCTTGCAGCACTACAGTCACCCATTGAGTATCAGCGGAAAGAAAGGAGCACAGCTGTGATGCGGTCCCAACCTGCTAGGGTTCCCCAAGCCAGCCCCCGGCCCTACTCCTCTGTCCCTGTGGGCTCAGAGAAGCCCCCAAAGGGCTCCACCTACAACCCACCTCTGCCACCCCTGAAGATATCTACCTCCAATGGCAGTCCAGGGTTTGACTACCACCAGTCTGGGGACAAGTTCGAGCCCAGCAAGGTAAGTGCCAGCTCTTCCCGCCTGCCTTCACCGCCCTGCAGGCACAGCCTTGGAGGCCACTTAGGAAACAGCATCTTCTTATGCTGATTATTTTAGCAGGAGCACTCCACTCAGTACAGTCCAGTCTCAATTATTTTTCTTTCTTCTCCTGTAAATTGAGTTAGACCAGTTCCCTCTGGCTCAGGCACTCTGTGTTAAAGGGCTATTATCAGCTATAAAAACTTCATAAATGCAAAGGATTATTGTGATGGAAAGCATTAAAATGGGTGAATTATACCAAATAGAGTAGTTGTGGTATGGATAATCTAAAAGCCACAACTCCAATGTGTGCCATTTGCAGACAGCCCTATTTTTCCCCTTTCTTTTTTTTTAATTGGTTCTTTTTAGATACACATGACAGTAGTGTATTTTGACATATTATGCATACACAGAGCATAACTTATTCTAATTAGGATCCCATTCTTGTGGTTGTACATGATGTGGAGTGTCACTGTGGTATATTCATTCATGAACATAGGAAAGTTCTGTCAGATTCCTTCTATTCTCTTTCCTATTCCCATCCTCCCTCCCCTCCCTTCATTTCCCTTTGTCTAATCCACTGAACTTTTGTTCTTCCCTGCACCCCCTCCCTTATTGTGTATTAACATCCACATATCAGAGAGAACATTCAGTCTTTGGTTTTCTGGAACTGGGGACAAAGATCTTTCTAATGATGGCCTGTCTTGAGCACCTAGGGAAGCAAGTTCACAGTTATTCACCATCACCTGGCTGATATGGCAAGCAGAAGCTGATCATTAATGTATGGGTAGGGGAAGCCAGTCTCCATAATCCATGCTTCAGATTTCACCATGAGGATAGTTGTAAACCTAACCATAGAACTAATCTGCACAGCTGGTTGACCCTAAAAAGTAGTAGGAACAAGAAAGAAATGGGGAAAGTGCTAGGTTAGGAATCAGGCTATCTAGTTTATATTTCAAATTCTGAAACATGCTTGCTTTAAAACCTTAGCAAGTTTGTTTGTCAGGCCTCAGTTTTCCCTAGAGCTCAGTGAGTCTATGAATAGGACAGCCTACATATTTTACCTACATAGTCTGGATGTATGATTTTATTTTTCCCCAAATCATTAATTAATAATCATTTTGTTAAAATTAATTATTAATGTCCAAGTTCAATTCTGTTTATAATAACTGTACCAACCTATTTCATCATTTCACCTGGAAATGATTTTGCCCCTTATAAAAATGCTGCCCTTGTGAATCAATGGAAGTCAGCTTGGCATTTGGTCAACCATATCGAAGAGTTTCTGGCATGCTCTAGGAGTCACCCAGGCCTCCTGGAGTGGTACAGGTCTCTCAAGAAGCAGTGGCCCTGGTGTAGATTCAGGTGAAAAGGTGGTGTAGACAGCACCTTCCCTATTAATGAAGGCAGGAGGTGAAGTATTTTGTTCCCACAGGGAATTGGGCCAACGTTGTCATGGCCCTGCCTTCAAATGGAGCAGAAGTATTATTCTTACTTCAGTCTCAAAGAGGCTCAGAGAACAAGACCAGCTGATATTTTTTGAAAGAAAAAAAAAAATGAAGTAGCAAAGCATCTATGTTCTTTCCACAGATGTGGATGGTGACCCCTGACTTGAGCTTTGCTCTGACCACGCTGTGCTCAGGTGCTTGGGTATCCCTGTACTAATGCCAGGTTCTTCCTGCCATTAGCAAGAGGACACTGTCAGGAAGTTTGCACGCTAGGAAAGTGCTTTCAGGTTGCAGGTATTTTACACCTCTGTCTAGGCTGGGGCTGGCAGTATCTGTACCTATTTACCCTTGTACTATCCTGACACATGAGAGCACATCTATGTCATTCCTGAAGGAATGTTCTGCCTGCTGGTGGATTGGCCTTTAGCCACGCAGTAGCGTGCAGAGCAAGCCCATATGAACCAGCCTCCTTGTGTTTATGTACTTCTCATCTTTGACTTGTAGCCGAATGACTTGGGTGGCTGCAACGGGACCTCATCCATGGCCGTGATCAAAGATTACTATGCACTGAAGGAGAATGAAATCTGTGTGAGCCAAGGTGAGGTGGTCCAGGTCCTCGCCGTCAACCAGCAGAACATGTGCCTGGTGTACCAGCCTGCCAGTGACCATTCCCCCGCAGCTGAGGGCTGGGTCCCTGGCAGCATCCTGGCGCCCCTCACCAAAGCCACAGCGGCAGCAGAAAATAGCGACGGGAGCATCAAGTAAGTGCCTCGTTGGCTTCCCCGGGAGAGGAGTATGTGGATTAAAAAAAAAAAAATCAAAACAAAAGAACACAAAAAAGCAAACACACGGTAGGGAATTACTGCTGCTTATCCTCGACAGTGCCACTGGAACCAAGGGTTGAGTGCTGGCACCCCCCACAGCGTGCGGCATCCAGGCCGGATTGTTCTGGTTTATTTGTTGGTGGTGTTTGTGGTTTTTCTTTCCTTTTTGTTTATAATTTTCTGTTCATTTTTTCCCTCTCCCCTCACCCACTCATTAAGACAAGAACCCTACTGAAACCCTAGGTGACAAAAGGCATGCCTTCCGTTGCTACATTTGACCCACCACGGGACCCACTGGACTGGACTTCTATTTATATTGTATGAAGTTACTGAGATATATATATATTTTTTGATTGACACCAAAAAATGACCTTAGCACAAATGCCAGACCTGGATAGGTCAGAGCCCGCTGCTTCTCCCAGGAGAGAGGGAACTTTTTGGTTGTCTGTGGCAATTCCTCTGTACAGATTGTAACTTTTTTTTTTTTAATTTCCCCCCTCCTGTCACTTTAATATATGTTCATGGTAATTTGTAAAATATTTCTTTTCCTTATTTTGGTTGCGAAAACCCTTCCGAACACATTCCTGTATAAAGTATTTTGCACTATTTAAAGAAACCCATATGGATGAAGTCAGGTTGTGCAATATGATGGAGAGTCACAATGTTCATCATTGTACCTGTAATGTAACTAATATTTTTAAATGTACTATTTTAAATATGTAAAATAAATTTTCACCATGAGCATGTTTTAATGAGGTTAAAGACTAGTGGACCCTTTTTCCCCCATTTCTTGAACTCTTAAATGTACACATGATTCTTCTTTTTTTTCTTTCTTTCCTTTTCTATATTTTAAAAGTTGGTTGACTGCATTGGAAGTTTTTTTCCTACGCAAAAAATGCTATTGTCACTAAAGGTGTGACCCTAGCCTTCCTTTCTAAACAGCCCTTACTGGTTTTCTCTCACTTCTGAGAGGAGAAATGATGTAGATAGGATGTTATACAGTGGGTTCTCAACAACTGGACAACCTTGAGGTGTTGACATAAATGAATGGCTAGAGGAGAGGCAGTGTTTGGCTTGCTTTTCATGCTGCATGGGCAGCCACAGAAGGGGCCCAAGGCACTTCAGTGAGGTACCTGAGCAGTGGCACCAGCAGAACCATGCTGCTTTGGCCCTTCTGGGTCAGGGGATAGAAGCTACTGATCACCTCGGCCTCACCAGGTAAATGGCAAATCCAACTGAAAATCATTAGTGGCCCCTAATGCAAACTAGGCCCAATCCACTTTATTCTAAAGACACATGATTTGGGTGCCTTTCAGGAAACTTTGGGAATAAAGACTCTCAAAGCACTAAAGTGCTCATCCGTCGAGGGCCTGGCGTAGTGACCTGTGCCCTCGTTACCCAGGCAGTAAGCACTTCCTCCTCCTCACTGGGTCTCTTGGTCACTTATTCACATTTCCCACTGGAGGAAAAGGAAGAGGAGCCTCAGGTTGAGGAAAGAGAACAAATTGAAATACACATTGGTCATTTGGTCCTTGCCCCAGCCTCTCTTGCACGAGGGTTGGTGGAGGTGGAGGAAAGAAACTGACTAAAAATGGCATTGGTGTTTATCAGTGAAGGCCACTCCCCAGGGCCTGCTAGGATCACAGGGGTCAGAGCTGGTTGCAGTGCCTACAGGATAAATGTCACGGGAACCCTGTATCCACATCAGTCCCCAGGCTTGTGGCCAAGAGATCGAAGCTCCCCAGACCATGATGACGAGTGCTTCTGGGAAGAAGAATTGAAATTGAGCCTATCCTGCCACTTACGCTGCTCTGAGTGTTCTGAACGTTATTTTTAACATTTGTCATTTCTCATTTCTCACCAAGCATACTGAGGAACCCAGAGGGTAATGGTAAACATAGGAATGCTCCTCCAGGTGCACACACACATATACACCGTGCTGGCAGCCCCAAGGAACCTTTTCAGCAGGGACCTCCCTGACTTGAGATATTATTAGAAGGAGCCAGGGACATGAATTTGGGGGTAAAGGTATGAGCCGAGGTTTGCTCCATGCCTGTTCTCTCTAAGAGAACAATTGGAGCAAGGTGCTGGAACACATAGGCCATCTAGAGAGCCTGCCTGGCCAGGAGGTCCAGACAAGATCTGGCACTCTAAAGGAACTCACTGTCCCAGAAGACCATGGAACCTGACTGTGATCACATTTTCTTCTTCAGATTAATTGTTAAGCCTGTGTGTTAGGTGATGAATTATTTTGGGAACACTTCTCTTGGGACATCCTGGCATATGAGGAGTGTTGAGGAGATGCTGTGTGTTTTGGAGTACTTTCCTTCCCCCTAAATCTCACCCAGCCCTCCCCCTTAATGAAGATTCTCTTCCCCATGTTTGACAAGGAGACACTAAAGGAAAACCAAGCCTCACTTAACTGCAGACAATGATTGGAACTTCACCCAAACCCTATGATCACACCCAAAATTGATGCTGCATGCTCAGGGTCCCTGGTGCTGTTTGTGCCTTGACTTTTGTTGTCTGTGCCGTTAAGTCTGATAGATGTGGAACTCTGGAGCTCTGCTCTGACCTTCCCTTTATAGAATCTCTGAAAAAGGAGCTCCCAAACCCCTGGTGGGAAAAAAGAAATTAGGAAGAAATGAAAGGGCACTGCCACTGTCACCTCCCTAGAGCACATGCTCGGTCTTGTCCCAACAGGGAAACTCTAGGACCTATATTTACAAACACTGAGTGATACAGAGAATAGTCCCAAACCCTCTGCCCTAAAGGACCCAGATACATGAGTGGTGTACAACCATTTAAGTCAGCTGCCTCAGAAATCCTGTTTGTTCTATAGTATTTGGGAGTGGCCATACCCACATATAAATAATAGTAGGGAAACCTAAAAATCATCCCGTTGGTTCTTTATATCTAGGCCTAGGAAAGTGTCAATGGCTCATGCACAATAGAATACACTTCCTTTGACCTCCCTCTTCCACTCCACCCCATTGCTTCCCATCCACCCTGCCTTCATGAGATGAGCTCCTCAGTCCTAGAAGGTTCCATCCGATGATCTGCAGACCTCCCAGGGAACTTTAAAGACCCGGTACTCATATTTTCTCCAAATTCTGTAATCACTCTTGTACATCCCTCAGGAGGGTCAGAGTTCATTACTTTCTCACTTCCAGTGGGAGGTGAGAGTAGCCACCAGCCACTACCTGGCATGCAGTATTGGGGCCTTGGAAGCCAGGGCTGGACTGGAGCACCTCAACTGACTCAATGGTGGTGAGCCCGCCCACCCCTCACTCTGCCCCAACCTGCCATTTTGACTGGTGCATTTTTTGGTACAACAGGAAGTCATGTTCATGGCATACTCTACGCATGAGAAAGCGGGCAGAAGTGGAGAACACGGGTAAAAATGAAGCCACAGGGCCTCGTAAAACCAAGGACATTCTGGGCAACAAAGTCTCTGTTAAAGTGAGTAAGGTATTCCAGAGCTGTGTCCCTCTCATCTCCTCCCACCCTGCAGCATTCTCACAAGGCAATTTGGGTGGATGGGGATTTTTTTTTTTTTTGGCCCAGTGTCGGGACCAGAGGGGAAGTAGTTTAGCAGGATTTTGCATGCAAGATCAATTTATTTTTTATTTTTTATTTCTCCTGGCAACTTCAATTCAAGTAAGTACTTCTTTTGTTTTCTTTTATACTTTTCTTTTTACACCATGCAGATGTTTTATAGCAAAATTATCTGCAGCATTATTCTCTTAGAAATGCAAGATGCTTGGTTCATATTAAATTTCTCAAAGCTGCCCGTTCAGTACCCTAGGTTTGGGACTACTTTCAGGTTAAAGGGATTAGGGCTGCCCTCTAAACCCCTAACTTGGTGAAAGCTGAAGTTGGGAGTTTAAGGGCCACTGTGTCCTTGGTAAAGTTTTATTTCTTTTCCCCAGAGTTCAGACAACATCAACGTTAAGCATTTTACTTGCCTCCCCCAATACACAGGCATGGAAGAGAGGCACATTGATAAAGCTCAAGTTATTACTTTGTAATAATCCATCTATCACTTTGAACTCACAGGTCCTGAGTTTACCTGACCCTTGTTTTCCCCTATCTTGAGATAAATTAATATCCATTATGTAAATTGAGCCCTCTGAAAAGATCTCCCTCTGGATAAGGAAAATTCTGCACTCATTGATTTTGTTGAAATGTATCATTATCTGCCTGGCAATTGGTAAAACCCATTCTAACATCCTTCTTGGGGAAAAGAAATTGTGTGCTTTCCTTTGCCCCCATCTGAGAAGTCCAGCCTCACAGGAGAGGACAGTTGAAATTCCACAGCACTCATGCTTCATTTGGTCACTTCCATTGCTCTTTCCTGTGAGATAAGCAGCTGTCCACAATGCCAGCCTCTTCTCCCTTAAAAGAGCATGCTGCTACCCTGGTGACTCGTGCCCCCATCTTCAAAGCACTTGGTTGTTTCTCGCCCGGTTGCCCATCACCCATGCTTCTCTGAAGTTCTCCTCTCTCCTAGCCAAAGCTACCTGCATTCTAACTATGTTTGTTCTCTTTCTTCCCCCTTCCTCATGCTGCCAACCAAGGAGACGAACAGTTCCGAGGAGTCAGAGTGTGATGATCTTGACCCTAATACTAGCATGGAGGTAGAAGTAGCTATGTTGTCCTATTTCCTACCATGATTGCCTTTTTTTGATTTGCTCTGTAACAGTGACCTAGCTAACGTGGCTAGCCATTCAAGGATAAATTGTGATGTTAGGGCACCTCCCGGTGACCCATCCCAACTAAAACAACAACAACAGCAGCAACAAAAACTTACTTCAGTTCTATTTTGGTAGAAAACTCTGTCTCATCTTTTTTAAAAAACAAAAGTGCATAGTTCTCTTGAATGCTTGCTTAATATTTTCTTCTTTGCAGGTTTAGCATTGTGTAGAAAATATCCAACCTCATTATTTGAATCAGAACACTTTTTTTCATGGAAAAACAGCACTGTAAATAGTGGTTGGTGTCCAGCTGAAGGACAAGAACCCACGTGGGATTTGTTTCTCCTTTTTGCTTACTCCCACACCCCCTTTGGTCTTCTTTTTGCCTCTACCTTCTTCCTCTTCATCTGCTGGGATTTATTCCTCCTTCAATGCTCTAGAAAACTCATGGGTTAAGTGTGGTTTTTCAGGTGATTTGGCACCTAGTCACTATAGGTAGGAGGTTGGTCACAAATGAGGTGTGTTAGGAGCAACTCAGGGGCACACCTTTGGCCCATCCATGGGGCCCATGGGCAGTGTCTTTACAACCATATGAAGGAAAAGAAGCCCTGGGGATGGCCTTCCTCCCAGACCCTTGGCAGAGGCCTCTCTGGAGATGGTGAGAGTGGAACACCACATGTGGGGCC
Organism: Geosciurus inauris; assembly: GCA_004024805.1. Classification (NCBI taxonomy): domain Eukaryota; kingdom Metazoa; phylum Chordata; class Mammalia; order Rodentia; family Sciuridae; genus Geosciurus; species Geosciurus inauris. The sequence continues at coordinate 33,112 of PVHX01016034.1, forward strand.
CTTTCTGCACTCCAGGTTGACAGGGCTGAGGGAAGGGGACCTGTGCTTCTGGCAGTGGGAACATTCACTTCTGACTCTTTCTAGTCCATTGGATTATAGAAACAATGGCTGTTCCCCGTTTTGCGCTGAGATACAATCATCACAAATTCACAAACCCTGGAGAATTAGAATAAGCATCCTACTGGCTTTCCTTGCCCTGTTGTCTTTCAGAGTAGATTGCAATGTTTTTTTCCCAAAACTATGTCCTCATCCCCAATACTAGATAAAAGTTCAGAGATTTCCTCTAAGTGCAAAATAGGGAATGCTTTTCAAAAACCTTTTCTTTTATATAGCCCTAAGGTTTTCACTGAACTGTATGAGGTGTGATAGGTGCTTAAAATTTTATTATTCTTATTTTAATTTAACCTAATCTCAAAGACGTCTGCCAGACTGTGACAACCCACACAAAACCCGAGAGCCCGTAAGGCCTAGGATGGGTAAACCAGCTGTGGGAGAAGCCAACTGTGTTGAAACAGGCCAGAGGCAAGTGGTGGGAAACAGGAGTTCTTCCAGGAAAAAACAGTCCCCTGTGGATGTGGGCATTGCCGCCGAGCTGTATCCAGCAGGTGTGGTCAATACAGTGCTCTATTGGGGGAAAGTAGGTGTGGCCATCATAGTCTAAATGTATCTTAGAGAATAAGGAAATTGAGGGAAAATTCTGGCCCTGCTTTCCTTGCATTTTATAGGACAGGCACGAGCATCTGTGGGTTACGCAACCGTCAACTTATAGATGCCAGCAGTACTTCATCTCCAGCCAGGTGTTGCTGGCATGTGTCAAAGATATCAGCTGCAAGTGGGGAGGGCTAGCGAGAAAGAAGGGGAAAGCCAGGTATCTGTGTTCCAGAAGTCAATTTGAGACCTTTGTCCAGCTCAGGTGGCTTAGGGGGAGAAACGTGACTTCCCCGCTCTCTGAAGGAAGAGGTAGGCACAGAGTGCTGTGGGACCAGGTGAGTAGCATCCACTGAAAAAGTTAACCCGTGTGATCAGATGCTCTGTTCTACATCTCAATGAGGAAAAGTGCACAGGAGCACACACACATACCTTAGTGCTGCCTTGGCAATGGAACGTGTTTTTAAGGTTCTTATTTATCAAGGCTGGTAGCCATTTTGAGAGCTGAGTGAGATGGGTCCCTTGGAGGAGCTACCAGGTGCATAAGCAAAGACATTGTGATGGAAGAGAGAAAAGCCAAAAATTGTGTTGATGCAAGTCCAAAAAAAGTTTTTAAATACAATAGTCAAGGCACAAAGTTTATTTTAGGCAAAAATTTCAGTTAACCCAAACCCTTAAGGGGCCTGTGATCAGAAGCTGCAAACATCCTGGTTAATGCAAGGTTTCTGCAGTAGGCATGCTTGTGGCCCTGGCACGTTCAGTGTGGAACCTCCTAAGCTTCAGTGCGCTCTTCTGAATGTGTTACCATCTTGAAATGAATTCTGGGCATATGAGCAGGTAGAGGAAAAGCCAGCATTGTGGCACTGCTAGTTTGGTATTTTCAGACACAAATAACAAATCAGATGTGAGACATGAACCTGATTATCATGACTTGAAAACTCCTCAAGAGATATTTATGGCAACAAATATAGTAGATGAAAAAATGACCAAGGGGACATACTAAAGACCAACTTGGAATACAGGTGGACAGGCCACCTCTTGAAGGTTTCTGGTTGCTAAATCAATCGCTTGGGACCTCATTCCAAGAGCCAGGCTGGCCCCTCACCTCACCCTTGTCTTCTGAACTTGATACTGCAGTAGGTGTCAGCTCTGGGAGCAGGTCCTGTGCTCTTAGTGAGCCTCCTCTGTTCCTGGGACCCTGGCTAACAACCTGACACTGTGCACCCATGCATTTGCTCAGTGCCGGGTCTCCAAATGTTAAGTCCTGCTCTGCTGACTGACTGACTTGACCTGCTTGACTGACTGCACATGCCTTCCAGTCCTAGCTGTGTACAGGCTTATCTTCCGCCTCCATGGGAATGATGTCACCAAAGCATTCTTTACTTTCTCTCAAATGGTGGACTGAGGGTCCCCTTAAGGGGCAGTTTCCTGGGGATTTTGCTTACCCACTGGGTGTCTGCCACCCCAGGGCTGGCATATGTCTCTAACCACCATAGTGTTTGGAGGAGATAATAGGCACATCCTTGAAAGCTAATTAAAGTATGTTGAATCTTAGGAATCTGATTGACAACACCCCATTACGGAAAGGGAAGCATTAGCTCCACTCTTTACCTCCTCTTCCTTCCCTTGCAGAGACAGCTTGTGGAGAGTCTCAAGCCCCACCCCACTCAGCCCCACAGGCCACACTGCAAGATTGGCCCTAGGCCCATGTGATTTCCTGGTAGCCTGGCCCCCGTCCTTCTGCAACCACACCTTGTTGAGAACTGATCTTAAAATGATGAGCACCTATCCATAGAACTTTTCCTTGCACTGATTAAACTGCGGGAATGAGAGTGAAGGGGGCATTACCTAAGAGAGAACTGTTTCTACATGGAAGAAGAGTCCAATCAGAGTGGGAATCAGACACTAGGACACCTTGGGAACAAGTTAGCTTATTTTTTTCCCCCAGTACAGGTTGCACTGCTGATTGCCGTTTCCTGGGCGAGGAACCACATACCCTCCTGCCAGCTTCCCAGGTCTGCCTCTGCCGCCATGTCTGGCTTGAGTGCCCAGGTCGGCATCTGCCCTTGCACAGCCGTCACCCATCTCCAAGGAACCTGACTCCTTTCTGCACTGTAATGAGTTTCCCTTAGGACCCAGGCGAGGCAGGTTGTTCTCACCCCCATACACCACAGAAAGGTTTTCTGAGGCCTGTCGGTTCTTGCTTTTTTTTTTTTTTTAATTATTTTTTTAGTTGTAGATGAACACAGTGTCTTTATTTTATTGCTTTGTATGTGGTGCTGAGGATCGAACCCAGGGCCTCACGCATGCAAGGCAAGCGCTCTACCACTGAGCTACAATCCCAGCCCCCGGTTCTTGCTTTTTTATACCTAACATCTCAACCCCAGCATCACCACCTGCCTAAACCACACAATGGGATTGAAAGGCCAGGGTCAATCTCCCAAGCTTGGGCCTTTGTCTTCAAGGATATAGATTCTCAACCTAGCCTTTACATCAAACCTAAGTAAATGCTTGCATTTTCATCTTAAAAAACAAACAAACAAAAAACCCAATACCACTTTTAGCAGAGAAGCTTAATCCATCAGAATAAGAGATTTTTGAGATTCCAGGAAGACTCCATCTCTGCCTCAGCCATTCAATATGCTGCCAGCCTCATCCATGACACAGAACAAGTGTAGACATTTCCCCTGGGGCCCCATGCCAGCTGCCAGATATTTAGTTCAGGAATTAAGAACAGGGTAGGGATCTTGGACAGGGCTATAAAAGATGAGCAAGAGAAAAAGCACTTGGAAGTTGAAGCTCATTTGGGGGAAAATTTCCAGCGTAAGAAGCAGATTTTCAGAGTCAACACAACCTTAGACATTGTTAGTTAACTCCATCCTCTTCATTTATTTTTTACTGTTGTAAAATATACACAACATAAAGTACAACCATTGGTAAGTGTACAGTCCAGTGACATTAAGTGCCTTCACAATGTGCATCCATCCATTTTCTAAACTTTTTCATCATCCCAAACATACTGTATGCCCACTAAACATTAGCTCCCTCCTCTCCTCTGTCCCCCCACCCCAGCCCCTTCACTTTAAAGAAGAGGGGAAATGAGGCACAGGAAGTTATAACCTTCTGTTAGAAAACTAGAAGGTAGCCAGGTGTGCTGATGCACACCTGTAATCCCAGCATCTTGGGAGGCTGAGGCAGAAGGATTGCAAGTTCAAGGCCAGCCTCAGCAACCTAGCCAGATGCTTGTCTCATAATAAAAAGGACTAGAGATACAGTTCTGTGGTTCAACCCCCTCTTCTGCAAATTTAAAAAAGAAAAAAGAAAACTAGAAAGTGTCCTGAGGCAGCTTCTGGTTTTCCCTGGTCGTTGCTCCCATCTTCCCTTACACCATCCTGCAGCAGCTTAGCACACCGCATTTCCAGGTGGCTTTTAATCTAAAACACAGATCCTGACAGATGAGAAGACCTACCTTCTATTGCCAGTTTTTCTGTGAGAATGTTGAACTGAGTTTTTCAGCTCAACAAAGAGAAATATCATTTCTGCCCATCCTGGCTTTCCAAGGCTGAAGTATAATTTAAATGAAAGTCACATAAAGATAGGATCACATGGAAAAGGTGCTGGAATGGGAGTCAGAACACTGGGATTCTGGTGTGGCTACTGCCAGTGGTGTGAGCTCTGGCCAGCTAACCTCCCTGGGCCTCAGTTTTCTATGTGGGCAGCTGCACAGTCCAAGTATACAACATGCACAGCTCTTTGAATGCTGCAGACGTAAGGTGTGGCACTAAAGGACTTTGCTCCAGAGCAAGACTGCCTCTGAAAACAACGAGACTGCGACAGAAGAGGGACTAGAAGATTCTGTGTCTTGCATTTTCAGGGACTGTGGCAAGAATGACCAGGGCAGATTTCCTCCTGAGACCCAACTGGAGTGTCCACTCCAAGCTCTGGGGAGGGTGTCAGTGGCCAGGGCTGGCCCTTCTTTCCTTCGCCAAATCCACAATTACCAGTGCCCCTATCTATAAGGAACCAACCTGTTGCTCCCACTGCTCTGGCCTCCTTGTCGCAGATTCAGAGCTTCAAAATAACCTGACCAGACAGATTGAAGGAAATTTGTACCCCTCTCGTCAGGTGACCCACCTCCTGGCATTGCCAGAGTGTTTCCACCAATGCCTGTTTCTATATTTCATTTAAAGAATTTTTTAATGAAAAGAACCCTTTGGAGGGAAAGCGAAACTCTGCATTCCTCTCATTTTGACAAAATATTTTCTTTGTAATGTATCTGCTGGGTTTGGCTTGGAGAGTCTCTTCCTGCCCAGCTTTGCTCTGACTCTCTGTGCAGACTGATTTATATGCTGCCACAAGGGAGGGAGCCTAGCTGCCCTGGCCCGTCCCTTGCCTGGAGAGTCAGAAGAACACCCACTGTGTGTCCATATCTGTGATGTTTTCTATTCCTTATATCTACCCTGTGAAGTAAGTTGGGTGGCATTTCTTACCTTCCTAGAGGAAACAGGTTCAAGGGGTCAAGGATATAAAGAGTTAAAGAGCAGGTCTTGGCTGTGGCGTGTTGAGAGACCTGACCTGGAAGCTGCACTCCCAGGCTCAGGCCCTCTTGCACATCTACTTGCCGGAGGAGAATTTCTACTTCAACAACTTTTTAAGTCCCTTGACCCTTGCGGTAATTACTGGCCCTCGTGCACACCCTTTTCCAGTGACTCAGGAGCCTAGCCACGGCAGCCAAGAAAGGAAGTTCAGTTGCATGGTGGAAATGTCTGAATTGGTTTCTCATGCCAGCACTCTCATTCAGCCTGCCCTCAGTCATGCGTGTCCTGCAGACCTTCACCCTAGTCTCAAGGCCTGGCCCCTCTCATTTATGTTGTACACTAACGAGATTACGAGGTACCATTGGCCCAGAAGAAGCTGCTGTTGGAACCTGCTGTTGGAGGTCACCACGCTCCATCCACGCCCTCATGCTTTGATTTCGCCAGGTTGAAATTGTGAAGGGTTGAATCTCCAAATCAGAAGTCATACCTATGTGTTGAGAAAGTTTTATTTTATAATTTTACCCTGCTGGGGATTGAACCCAAAGTCGCCTCACTTGTCCTAAGCATGTGCTTTACCACTGAGCTACATCCCCAGCCCAGAAAGTGTTGTGGTTTTTTTTATTGCCAAATCTAATCTAAAATCCCTTTCTTCCTGCTCTGCACAGATTCACATGAAACAAGCAAACAGGGAATAGAGAGGTAGTCAGAAATTTTGGTTCTGCTGCTGAGTTGGTTTTAGGACATTTGGTCTGAGTTTCTTTGGACTGTTTTTGTTTCTTTAGCATCATCAGTATGTAGTATTGAACTCTATTTTGTGACTGGATGACAAAGGATTTCTCAGAAATGGAGTTAGGGTATTTCTCTCCTGGAGTCAGCTGACAACTGATTTTCTGGACAGAATTTCCCCCTCACCCTTGGAACAAGAAATCAGGAAAAATAGACTTAAGATTTCCTCAGTTTATGTTCTTCGGTGCTGGTTGATTTTTACCTGCAACATTTCCTCTTACCTCGTTGCTATTCCATTTAGAAGAAAAATCAAAATGACTGGATTTCTCTTCAGAAGGAAGAAACTAAGTTGCTAATGGGCTGCGTTGGTGGTTCTTATTTCCAGGCTCAGAAGAAGCCCTACCACCTGTCGCCCTCTGCTGTTCAAATAAAACCAGATTCCTGAGCAGTCCTCTCCCAGGGTGTGCCTGCCGCCGCCTCTGGTACTTGGCCCAGCATTTCCCGCTGCATCTCCTGGACAGACAGCATGCATTTTTTTATATGAACAGCATCATGTTCCCTCCACAGCCACTTCTAGTTCAGGTTCCAGTTCACCACCCCTTCCTAGCTACCATTTTACATTGACTCTCCACCTGTTTCTAAGGAAGGAAAACATGCAATTTCAAGAAAAGTATGAGGCTTATAATTAGCACTTCAGGTCCCGCACACCGACAATGATCACTAGACAAGGTGGCTAGGAGACACATTTGTTAATTGACCTCAGTTAATTTGATTCAACAAATACTTGATATTCTGCTAAGTGAAAGGTGCTGTGTTAAACACCGTGACTGATGGTACATAACATATGGGAAAGTGTTACTGTCTTCCAAGGCTGCACAAATCTGATGGGGCAAGCACAATACAGGTAAGATGTTAGGATACATGCAGCTCAGGACCAGAACCCAAGAAGTGTGAAGAGCACAGCCAGGAAGATCACTATTGTCTGGATCTTAGACATTGACCGATAGGATTCCTGGGCAAGTCCCCTTCTCAATTCAAGAAGATGGGAAAACATTCCAAGTTCATGGCAAGACATTTTCTCAGCACTCTCCCAAATTAGAATCCTACCACTTTAAATTTTCATTGATTTGACAAATATTGAGTACTTATGTGCCAGGTTTTGTGCTAGGCTTGGAGGCAATAATAGTGAACAGAACCACCGTGGTCCCTGCCTTCACAAGCTTTGTAGTCTGTAGAGAGCCATAAACAACATAGGTAAGTTAGACACTGTGGGAGAAGAATGTCATAACCCTCTCTAGGATGTACTCTGATTTGCTTCAAAGTAGAGAAAAAACAAGGAAAGAATCTTCTGTCAAATAATCCAGAGTCAAAATTAGAAAACACATCAGTGACTAGATATGGTGGTGTACAAGTCTTGCTAGGCTGATCACAAGAAGATCACAAGTTCAAGGCCAACCTCAGCAACTTAGCAAGATCCTGTCTCAAAATTTAAAAAAAAAAAAAAATTTAGGAAAGGACTGGGGATGTAGCTCAAGGGTACCCCTGGGTTCAATCCCCAGGACTGTCAAAGGGGGAAAAAATTAGGATCTTGCCCAAGTTCTTTGGCCTTTCTGGGGAAGTTTAACTAGGAGGAATAGAAAGAGGTGGGATAGAGAGGCAGGGAGCAAAGCTAAGCAAGTAAGCCTCTGACATCAATGACAAAGCTCCACAAGGCTTTCCCCAAGCCCCTCCTGCTGCGCTGAACTGCCATGAAAAGACCCCTGGGCTCTCAGGTGCTCTCAGGTCTAGCCCTCTATCACTCCCTAGGATCTTACGCTTCACTTTCCTGTCTCATCTGGGAAATGGGGAGAAATAACACTGACTCAGCACTTTGTCCAAGGTTTTGGAGGAGCAAACAAAGGTACTTGTGAGTAGTTTATGCCAACCATATAATGTCACACAAATCAGTAATGTTATTACCATTATCGACAACACCCTGTACTGAGTTGGATTAGCCTCCCCCGGGCCAGCCAAGAGGCACAGGAACAAAGACTGATGGCTTCCCCAAGTCCCTTCCTGATGGAGAACCTGCGGTTAAGCCTATCTCCCCAGCACCCCCACTAATGTCTACACCCAAACTAGGAATATTTGCTTCTTAAACTGTGTATATATTCAATACTATACATAACACAGTTGGAATTATATGATGAGAAAAGGGAATAAGACAAATTTTTTAAGCTGCAGTTGGGGTTTTTTGTTTGTTTGTATTGTTTTGTCTTGGTAATGGGGATTGAACCAAGGAGTGCTCCACCACTGAGCTACATCCCTAGTCCTATTTACAGGGTCTCACTAAGTTTCCCAAGCTAGCTTTGAATTTACAATCCTCCTGCCACAGTCTTCCAAGTCACTGGTGGGCTGTTTTTTTAAAAGAAGTTAGAAACCTGCCAATCCAGGTTTTTGGAGCCCTACTTAAAATTTTGTAATAGTGGGTGGAGGTGTAGTTCAATGGTAGAGTGCTTGCTTGCCTGGCATGCAGGAAGGCCCTGGGTTCCATCCCCAGTACTACCAAAAAAAAAAAAGGAGATATTTATTAACTACTTGTCGCTCCGTTATTTGTCTCCTCTGTGAGACTCCTGGCGTGGACTCAATGGCTTGCTCCCTGTGGATCTCCATTCTGATGAGAAATACAAAGTTGCTGGTATTCTCAAGTTGTTTCTACCCTAGAGTCCTTATGATTGAGTAGGAGTAGGATGGGGGAGAGTTTAGAGCTCTGTGTTTGTTGAAGGCTGGTCATTAACTGCCACCAGACACTGCATCAAATGCAAATGTCATTTAATTCCATCTTCCCCAGTAGATGGTAGGCTGTTGAAGGTAAGCATGTCTGTCTTGCCTATCACTACCTAATCAAGGGTCAGTTCAGTAATTTTTTTAATACTTTTTTTAGTTGTTAATGGATCTTTTTTTTCCCATTTATTTATATGTGGTGCTGAGAATCGAACCCAGTGCCTCACACATGCTAGGCAAGCACTCTACCACTGAGCCACAACCCCAGTCCAGTAACTTTTTTTTTTTTTTGTACCAGGGCTTGAACCCAGGGGTGCATAACCACTGAGCAACATCTCCAGCCCCTTTTTGTATTTTCTTTAGAGACAGGGTCTTGCTGAGTTGCTTAGGGCTTCGCTAAGTTGGTGAGGCTGGCTTTGAACTTGCAATCCTCCTGCCTCAGCCTCCCAAGCTGCTGGGATTATAGGCGTGGGCCCCCATGCCCAGCAGCTCAGTAACTTTTCATCAAACAAATTGAGACCTTATGTCAAACAACCCTTCTAAGCTGCGGTGGCGCAAGCCTGTAATCCCAGCACTTAGGGAGGCTGAGGCAGGAGAATCATGAGTTCAAAGCCAGTCTCAGCAACAGCGAGGTGCTAAGCAACTCAGTGAGACCGTGTCTCTACATAAAACACAAAATAGGGCTGGGAATGTGGCTCAGTGGTCGAGTGCCCTTGAGTTCAATCTCCAGTACCAAAAAAAAAAAAAAAAACCTTCCAGGTTGGCATTATATAAGACTGAGGTCCAAGTTGCTTAAAGTATGGTCCAAGACAGGAAATGTGTCTGGCCTTGAGTCTGAACACTGTGCTCTATCTGATCCCAGAATCCACACTCTGCTGCACGGCAGCAGAGCCTCCTCCCTCAGAGGTGACAGATTGAAGGGTTTTTAAAAATAATTTTCCAAAAAGTTTGCATTCCATCTGTGTTTGAAAACAGGCTATAGGGGCTGGGATTGTAGCTCAGTGGTAGAGTGCTTGCCTTGCATGCGTGGGGCCCTGGGTTCAATCCTCAGCACCACATACAAAGCAATGGAATAAAGACATTGTGTCCATCTACAATAAAAAAATTTTAAAAAAATAAAAGAAAACAGGCTGTTTTCTAATAATAAATAGGCTGTTTTCAAATTTCTAATAATTTGATAATAATCAAATCTTATTAGGCATTTACCCAGAGCTAATCATTTTATTTTACATAACTTTTGGTCTTATTTTGAGATTTTATTTATGAACCAGTCCCAAATTCATGGGAGAACTGAAGTGAGGTCAAATGTCAACTGTCCATCCACCAACATGAATTAAATGCCTAGTATGTGGCAGATCCTGACTCCTGCCCTTGAGGAGCTTATAGTCTAATAGGAAAAACTTCACCTTTTTTTCCTTTAAAATTTTTATGAAAGTGAAACATATTGACTATAGAATATTTGGAAAGTTCAGGTAAGAAAGCAAAGGGAAAAAGTCACCCAAAATTCAGATAATGTTTTGTAAATCCTGGGAGCAGGGTCTGTGTCTTAGTATTTCTGTTTCTGCAAAACTGTTTATAGGTCTTAGAAGAGTCAATATGAGCTCAGTGTGTGTGTGTGTGTGTGTGTTTATACATATAAACACCTGTGTAAATATAAATGTATATATATGTGTGTGTGTGTATACACACACGTGTTTGTATATATATATATACACACATACACATACCTGTGTGTGTGTGTGTGTGTATGTGTGTATGAACATTTGTAGTACTGGGGATTGAGCTCAGGGACACTTTACCACTGAGCTACAGCCTCAGTCCTTTTTTATTTTGAAACAAGGTCTCACTAAGTTTCTGAAACTGGCCTTAAACTTGTGATCCCTCTGCCTTAGCCTCCTGAGTAGCTGGAATTACAGGCATGTGCCACAGCACCTGGCCAGTCAATATTTTCTGAGTAGGAAGAAAGCCACCCTGAATCCCCTAACCTGAGATAACCACTGTTAACATTTAGAAAACATTCTTAGCCTCAGCTGGATATGGTGGCACACACCTATAAATCTGCTGCTCTGCAACCTGAGGCAGGCAGGAAAATCACAAGTTCAAGGCCAACCTCCGCAATTTTGTGAAACTCTGTCTCAGAATAACAAGGCTGGGGATGTAGCTCAGTGGTAGAGCACCCTGAGTTCAATTCCCAATACTGGAGGTGGGTGGAGGAGAAGAAAAGAAAGAAAGAAAACATTCTTACCTTCCTTTTCTTTGATGTCAAGTGACTGACCTGGGTCTGATTACCTAAACCAGGTTGATAAATGTATGGCCTCTCTAGCGCCCCCTACAGGTGCTACAAGTGCTGCTTACCATGTTTACTGATTGTTTAATTGCTCAATTGGAGAAATCTTTTACCTCCCTCCCCCTGCCCTGGCCTGGAATCTTCACACAGAGGGACCTCCTAGGTGTGAGAAGAGCAGTAGCTTTTACCAAGTGCCCCCAACATGCACCCCCATATGAAAGCTTCAGGGGCTGGAAGTTGATTTATCAGAGATCAGTTCCTTAGATAGAGGGGAACTCAAACCAGGCTGCATGTTGATTCATTGGAAAGTTCCTGAAGGATCGTTCAAAACTCCAGATATCCAGGCCCCTCTGGACACCAATTAAAACAGAATCTCTTGGCATGAAGCCCAAACATTAGTCTTTTTGTGTTTTTAAAGCTGCCTTGGTCAGGGACTGAGAACCAGGGTTTTAAAAGAAGGCTGGGCAGTGACCTTTTGAGACTAGCAGAGTACACCACAGTGGCCAGAGTGGGGACACTTCA
>PVHX01016035.1:0-44583 GCA_004024805.1 Geosciurus inauris
GCTCATCCTGTACATACTTACTATACAAATATAGGTCATAGATATTGTTGTTATTATTATTGAGATATATTTATAAAACAGACAAAACATAATTTCAACAGCCAAAATTATCTTACTGTTGTGTATTTTGAGTATATCATTCAAAAATCCATATATCAACAAAATTAAGTTAGATCTGGCATATTCAAATTGTGGAAATCATATTTTTTGTTATTTAATTAATAAGATGTTTTTCTTCAGAGCTAAGGCATAATACTTGATTTGTTGTTATTCCCTGGGGGTTCAGCATGTGCAAGCTAATCTGATAAACTAATCTGAGCTAATTGTTAATAATTGTTGCCAACCTCCCTCTTAAGATATATGTAATTTAGCAGTAGCTTTGTGTACTGAGTGGTAATCAGGAAGACCTGGCAAGGTTTAATTACTCCTAGAGCACTTTTCTGTTTATCCCTTAAAATATTATATACAGGTATATATTTATTTATGTAAATATAAAAGTAAACTAAGACTATAACAGTATAACATCATTTCATATCCTCTAATTTTAAGGAAAAGTGTTATTGATATGCAGTGGGGATAAACAATATCACGTCACAAATTTCAAAGGGTTTTCACAGTAGTAGAGTTTATTAATATCAAGTCATAGATTTCAAAGTTTTTTCACATGCATCTTCTCCTTTTATTTGATGAATGAGATACCATTTTTCAGAAACAAGACTAAATTCTTATAAATACATAGCCACTACTACATTTTGGTAATGGAGCCAGTTAAGTTCATGACTTCATATTAACCAAAATTTAATAAAAATCAATTTTAATAAATACGAAAACTACATAGAATTTGGTGAATTTCATACTATTGCTGTAGGTGGTGTTTGCAAAGAATCACTGGCAAGGTCTCCATAATAACAACCATAACACATGATAGAAATTTACATGTTCTCAAGATACTAAGGTACATTATGGATATGCCATTTTGGAAATATCATCTCAAAAACAGAATGACTTGGTCTCCTTTCCCTCATGTTTCTCCCTCTGTCTTCTACTTCACATGCAAAATCCTACTATATAGCAGGACAGAGTGAAAATACTATTGCATATTTCCCCATTTTATTAAGATATAAATGAAATCATGAATTCATTTTAATTATGTAATCACAGAGAATTCATATTTCCCATTTACCTCTTTGTAAGACACAACTCAGACAAAATTGACCCTCTATAAATATAAAGAGGAAAGGTTTCATTAAAAAAATCTCAGGAAACCAAACATACAGCATGGTGACTATAGTTAATAATATATTGCTCACTTGAAATTTACTAAGAGTAAAGCATTAGAGATCTTAAGTATTCTCACCACAAAAGAAAAAAATGTTAATTTAACTATGTGAAGTGAAGGATATGGTAATGAGTTTGATCATGTTAATCATTTCACAATGTACACCTTAAATTCACCACATTACACACCTTAAATATATACATTTTTGTCAACTATGTCTGAATAAAGCTGGAAAAATAACAGCTAAAAATCCTGATTCCCAAAACATTTAGCCCTGACATTTAGCCTTCCAAATAAAATGTGATTCTCCACATTACAAACGAATGAATATCCTTCTGAGAATCTAAATAAATCATGTCCTTAGTTGATCCTTTAGCTTGAAATCCTAAAATTTTCTATTCCTTATCTTTAAAATATTGGCTAATAAAAGCAGCAGTACAAAAACATTCCACTTTTTTTCTTTGCTATTTTATTGATCTCTCATACAAGTCAGGCACAGGTTGCTTATCATGATTCAACTATAAATTTATAAGAAAGAGTGACTCACCTATGAACAAGCAGCAGGTTGTCACGTTCAGGTTGAAATTCAAACAACGCTGACTCTTATTACAAGTAAGAGAGCTTACCACCAGGTCTGCACTCTGAGAAATGCTTCCCAAATCTAACCTACTTCCCTAAGCAACAGCCTTCATCCATCTACTGGTCATTGCTTTCCCTGACGTTATTTGCTGTACTATAGTAGCATCCAGTCACACGGCAGCTGCATGGGAGGGGATATGTAACAAGTATCTTACCAATCATCCCCTGCATCTGTGTAATGCCTTGTGAGCTGCAGAGCGTCTCTACATGTATTATCTCATTTGAGCTCCACAGAAAAGTTTTGAAAATGGTTGGGATGAGAGCTTATTACACCCATCAAGAATATGATACAACTGAAGCTTAGAGTGGTTAAATTATTTGCCCAATACAGTACTGTAAGCTGAGTTGGGCTGAGACTTGAGCCCAGCTATTTTCACTCTCTTAGCATTCTCTCGACCACCCTTTAAATAAGAATGTCAGAGAGTTTTAATGATGTTTTTATTCAGAATTTATTTTAATTATTTCAACTTCCTCTTCAGAGAGTAATAGAAAATTAATTGCACATCACAAGAATAAGGTTTGGCTTTTTATACAGTACACTATGCTGGCACCAATCCTACCTCTTCAAAAAATCCTTCCCTTTTCCCTCATCCCTATTCCTCCTATTACTCTAACAAATATAAACTTATCTTTATGCATTTACTTGATGATAGAATTTACTTCCTGGGATTAAACTATTGCTCAGTGTAGGTGATCCCAAAGCCCTATTTTTCATGCATATTCATCCCCATATTTTTTATTGTCAGCTCAAATAGACTGTCAAAACTAACCCCTTCGGCTGACTTCTTGAAAATTCTCCTCACAAAGATAGGAAAACTTTTAACAGCATACACACAAGCACACATGAAACTGTTCATAAATAAAAAAGATCTGCTACCAAAATCCTGGCTGAGTGAACTAGCCTTTGAGTGGTATAGTCCAGAAATATTGAAGAGCTGAGGGAGGAAAAAGATTAAAAGTGATGGTTTCTATTGTTCAAACAGGAAAAGACACTGGATATATTGATTAGAGGTCACTGATGAACTTGGAGTGTTGAGAGTAGAATTAAGATTGTAAGCACTAATAATAAAAATAATAATAGCAAAAATAATTATTGAGAACTCACTCCATGCCAGGTACTGTGCCCGCATTTATTTTGTTTTTAAAATAAAATCATAATGTATATTATTGCACACATAAAATCAGCACCAAGATGAAGAAACATATCATCACCCATAGAAAACACTTTTGAAAATTTATTTTTCCATTCTCAGGATTCTGTGATGCAATTATTTTTACTTTTATTTTCTAGGTAAGAAATTAGTTTAGAGATGTTAACAACATTTAAGATTGCACTGAAATTTTGCATCATGGATGGGTTTGGGATATTTCTATGTACTTGCAAAGTTCATGCCACACCCTTAAAGAGTTAAGTAGTGATGCAAATGTCAGAAGTAAGATTACAATTTGAGTAGCTAATAGAATTGAGGGAAGATTTGAAAGGATGAAATGATGTTATAAAATAAGTGTAGACTGGAACTAATGAAGAGGGAGTGATCAGTGACACAATAAAGGAAAGCATTAAATTGCTAAAGATATGGGAGGTGAAGGGTTAATCAAAAAAAGAAAAAAAGATAGCAAAAGAGGAACACACTCTTTACAACAAAGAGAAAGGACGGTGAACATAAAGAGACATACTCATGTGAACAGAAGAGTGATAGAGGCAAGTAGATTATATTGAGATTGAGAAGCTTAAGTGTAGGGTAAAATTGAAGTATCATTTCAGATAATAACCATGATTTAACTTAAAGAAAATGGTGAGAAAGATAATAATCAGTTAATATTTATGGAACACTTGAAACATACCAGGCACTGTTTTAAATCATTTTCTTGTTTAGGCAAATCTAAATTGAATAAATAATCCCTGAAGATAGGAGCCAATGGTTTCCCCATTTTATAGATCAAGAAACTGAGGTTAATATTAGACTAACTTGAGAATAGCAAGAAATGACACCTGGCAAAAAACAAGAAAGCTGTAAATGGAGATCCATTCATGCATAATTGACCAGGGTCACAGATTGTGAAAACAGCCATTACATGTATTAGTAACCATTGAAGGCATCATCTAGCTTTATAGAGAAATAAAACAACTAATATTAATGATGATCCTGAATTAGCAAGAAAAGGAGAACTATGTTTAGTAAATTCTGTTTAAGAAGAAAGTAGTTTATATCAAACTCTAAATGACTATTATCCAATAAAGTTGTTCTGAAAAAAGTGTTGCTATATTAAAGACATTAAACAACAACAACAAAAGTATAAAATGTAACCCTTTTAGCTTTCATTATCCAAATGATTCATTTAATATGGACTCTAAATCATTGGAGTTTGGAGTATACACACATGCACACACACAAACACACTCATTTAATTATGAGAATAGAAACTAAGGGTAAATTTTTAGAACTATTCTCAATAATACACAACTAAAAGCACATAATGAATTTTGAGAAGACAAAAAAGAAACAGGATAAATATCCAGCTCAAGTTCACACAAAAAACAAATAAGTAGTGCATTTATAATTTGAACCCAAGCTATCTGGATACAGATTTTATACTCAGACAGCTATGGAAGTATTTGTTCTTCAGAGAACAAAAGTGTCAAAGCACACAATAAATACATGGGATACCAGAGTGGTGGACAGATGAGGTGGGAGAAGAGGCACAAGTATTAGTAGAAATTATTTCAGTGAAATAAAAAACATGGAAGGGAGTGCTGGGATAGTACCTCAGTGGTAGAGCACTTGCCTAGCATCGGTGAGGCACTGGGTTTGATTCTCAGCACCAAATAAAAAAAATAAAATAAATAAAATAAAAGTTATTTTTAAAAAAGCATAGGAAGGAGTAGGGAGAGTAAATCCAACCCTTTGTGAAAATTCTAATGTGTTGGAAAGAGTCAGGCAATGACCAGAATTGCAATCTCCATATGCTTGTATTAGACATATACTAATAAACATAAGGAATATGTAAATTGCACCAATGAGGACCATTCCGCAGAAGGTCTACAAGCTGTTAATTCTAGAACTCATTACTCTATAGCCAAATGTAAAATATTTCACATGTTGAAATCAACAGCATTAATATGCATTACATCTCCCTCTTCTCCTCTATCCCATTAATGCCATTATTTTTTCAATTCTCTTCTAAAATTTGCACTAAACATCCAGGCAGTAGACATCTTTGTACAGTGTTATATGATGGTGATGGATGAGTACTCCTCAATGAGTACACTGCAAAAAATTAAAGAGATAGAGACTAATGTAAAAATAGTAAATACAAAAGTATTTGAAAGTTTATACATCCAGAAAATTTTTAATGTCTCAATGTCATGGGAAGGTAATGTCCTCAATAGAGAAAACATAGTTACATGAAAAACTGCATTGTAAATATTTCTTATTTGGCAAAAAATGTCTCAATATCTATAATAACCTCAGAAATTCTAAGTGTGCATGCATGGAAACACTGGATCCTCTTTAGGATCTCAGTAATAATACATTTGCCTAACCTAAAGGCCAAGTTATTTCTTACCAATTATATGACTTCTGGGGCAGGGGATATAGCTCAGCTGGAAGAGTGCTTGCCTCACATATACAAGGCCATGGGTTCAATCCCGAGCACCACAAAAAAAATTTATATGACTTCAGAACACAGCTGGTTTCTCATACTATCTAATTTTATAATATAATACAAATATATAGTGATCAAAATAGCATGGTACTAGCATAAAAACAGAGATATAGCTCAATGAATTAGAATATAAAGCCTAAAAATAATTCTGTAAATTAATATTCAATTGATTTTCAACCAAATTTCCAAGAATACACAATGGGGAAAGGATGGTCTTTTCAATAGTATTGAGAAAACTTAACATTCACACACAAAAGAATGAAATCAGGCCTGTAGTCCACACCATATATAATAATCAACTCAAAGTGGAATAAAGGCATAAGCATAAGATATGAAGCTGTAAAACTGAGAAAAAAACATGATATTTTGGATATGAGCCCCAAAGCACAGGAAATAATAGAAAAAATGACAAATCAGATTTTATAAAATAAGAAGCTTCTGCACAACATTGGAAATAAAAATCTATTGAATGAGAGAGAATGTTCACAAGCCATATATCTGGTAAGTGGTTAATAACCAAAATATATAAAAAAACTAAAGCAACCAATGCCAAGAAAACAAGTAACCTGGTTAAAAATCAAACAAAAGACCTGACTAGGTATTTGCAATGTTCAGCACACAAATGGTATTGAAATATATGAAATATTGCTCAATATCACTAGTCACCAGGAAAATGCACATTAAAACTGCAATGAGATATAACCTCATATCTGTTATAATGACTATTATTAAAAAGACAAAATATAACAAGTGTTGGAGAGATTGTGGAGAAAGAGAAGTCTTATGTTGTTGGTAGATATATAAATTTGTATAGCCATTATGGAAAATAGTATGAATTGTCCTCAACAAATTAAAAATAGATTTGCCATATTATCCATTAACCAAACTTCTGCATGTATATCCAAAGGGAATGAAATTGGGATGTCAAAGAGATAGCTTAATTTCCATATTCATTGTAGCATTATTTGCAATATCCAACCTGTGAATCAACTGAGGTTTCCATCAATAGATGAATGGATAATGTGGTATACATACAGAATGGAATACTGTTTAGCCTTAACAAAAGGGAACACCGTATCATTTTTGTCAGCATAAATGAATCTGGAGGAAAATATGGTTAGAGCTATAAGCTAGACACAAAAGACAAATACTGCTTGATCTCACTTGCATATGGAATCTTAAAAAGTTGAATTCTGCTAGCCACAGTGGAGCACACCTGTAATCCCAGCTACTTGGAAGGCTGAGACAGGAGAATTGCAAGTTCAAGGTAAGCCTTAGCAACCTAGTGAGATCTTGTCCCCCCAGAAAGGTAATAGAGTGCCCATAGGTTCAATCTCCAGTACCATCAAAAAAAAGAAAAAAAAAAAAACTCGAAAAATCAAGAAAAGAAAGATTTAAAAAAGTCAAATTCTTAGAAGCAGAGAATATGATGGTTGCTAGGGACTGGGGAGATGGGGCAAAAGGAATGAGGAGATATTGGTCAAAAAATAAAGATTCACTTAGACTAGAGGAATAAGTTCTGAATATCTGTTGTACAGCATGTGCATGATAGTTAATGATAATGGATTGTGTTACTTGAAAACCACTGAGAGTTGATCTTAATATTCTCATCATGAAAAAAATATTAAGTATGTGAGATGATGTCTATGTTAATTAGCTTTATTTAATCATAAAGTATACATATATCAAAAATCATGCTATGTACTCTAAATTTAAAAACTAATCATCAGGGGCTGGAGTTGTGGCTCATGGTAGAGCACTTACCTAGCATGCGTGAGGAACTGAGTTCAATTTTCAGCACCACATATAAATAAATGAATAAAATAAAGGTCCATCAACATCTAAGAAAATATTTTTTTTAAAAACTGGGGCTGGTGCAGTGGCTCAGTGGTGGTGTGCTGGGTTTGATCCTCAGCACCACATAAAAATAACTAAATAAATAAAATAAAGGTATTGTGTCCATCTACAACTAAAAAAGATCTAATTATCAGTTATAACTTGACTATACAAAATAGTGATTTGTCTTCTTCAAATAGATGTTTCAAAAAGTGTTAACATTGTGCATTGAATGGATATATTTAAAATCATTCGTTTCACTATTATTTTTCTAAGGTTAGTTGTAAATGAATGTGTAGACTACATTCAAGATTCCTCATACCCATTAGCCTCTGGCACTAACAAATTAAACTTCTCAATCCTCAGATGATGTAAATTATTTCTCTTTATTCAGAAATTGGACAGCATATCCTGCTGCATGCTTAATTGCCTTGAGCAAATCATTTAGTATTTTTGAGGCTCAATTCTTTCATCTGCAAAATGGGGACAATAACATCTCAAAGTGCTGCTTTGTGGATCAAATGAAATGATTATGTGAAAGTGTTTGTATAGCAAATGCAAGGTAAATCATTATTTCTTAGAAACAGTACCCAAGTTAAAAAAAAAAGTTTTTACTTCTTTTAAACTAGTTGCCCATTCTTTCTTAACATTACTAGAAGGATGAAAAAGAAAATTTAGTATTCTATGTTAAAAATCATACAAGGCAGACTCTAATATTTTCTTTGCCTTTGTACAAAGTGGCAACTCAACAGGGACATTTAGAATAGAGTGTTCAACACTGAATCTTCTCTCTCATGAACAAGACTCTAATGAACCTCATTAGAAAGGAGATACAAACAGATAAGAGCAGATTGTTCCTCATAGTCTGGTTTTAATACTGACCACCTGGTGTATGGTTTTATAATCATTTAACATTTTGCATTAGTATTGCTTGGCAGGAAATACTGGCCTTCCTGTAGAGCCTGAGGATTTAACTGGCTAAGGTGCTGCAATAGGACCACCACAAATTACAATGTCATTTCAATTCTCTATTGAAAAGAAGGATATAGTGGGGGAAGGGGTGAAAAAGTAGAAGTGAGTGTAGTGGTTGAGAACTCACATCACCTGTTTAATCATGGCTATGCTTTTTGTACAAGGTCCTCATAAGTATCACGCCTGAGTTCATGCCAGGGGCACAGCTGACATGAAGGATAGGACTCTGACATACATTCTCAAGCATTCAAGAGCTATTTTTAACTGGAACAGTAAATACCTCATATTATTTCTCTAGTTGTGTAGTAAGAAAAGCATGGTGAAAACCTAAAGAAAATTTTATGCACCTGATAATGTGCTGTTAATTCTGTATCTCCGACATTGTTTTTGTCTTTTTCCCACCCTCCTCTCTCTCCACTACAAAGGCATTAAATTACCCCTGAGCCTCATTTTGCTACTGAGTCAAATCTATATTTTTGGCCACAGTTAACGCTAGTCAGATGCACTGCCCTGTGCCAGTTTTGAGAATTCTAAAATATTATTTCCAAAGAAGTTTCAAAGAGATAGGGTTTTGAGAGAGTAGAGCTGAGGTTCCTCACTTCAAAAACCCATAAAATGTTATTATATTTTTATATTTATCATTGTGCCCACAATTTAAATCACTGTTTTAAAAATATTATACAAATTCAGTAATTCACCATGGTGTAAGAACACAAAGCAAGTAGCTGATTTAATGAAAGGAAAAAAAAAATGAAAGGGAGTCACGGGAGGCCTGTGTGATGGGAATACTAATAAGATGCACTAACGTCACAGATATATCTGCTCCTTCTTGAACCATTCTTCATTTATGAATCAGCTTGAAATCAGGGAATTACATGCTAAGGAAAACCATTTATCCAAACTTAATTGATCTGAACAAGGATCAATGCATTCTAGTTAGTCAGTTTACCTACTGAATTCATTTATTTTATTTGAATTTCAGTCTCTGGATCACTATGTAGTAATACAGAGCTCAAGGAATAATATCAATAAAAATAAGGTACGTTTGTGAAAGAAGTATTTATGTATGAACAGTCATTTTGGAATATGCCTTTCTTCCAGTTGCTTTGCACATAATCCCTGGGGGTCAATCAGCACCAACTTGGAATATCTGGTTTTATAGGAAGGTATTGTCATACTGGGCACAGAACATTTGAGGTTTTAAACTCAAAACTGTGAACCATGTTCAACCCAGTAAATATGTTAGTGCTCTGAATTTTGGGATAAAAGATTATTTTGATCTCTAAACAGAACGTCCTCTTATATTCCATTAAATGTATTTTATAACACAAAACAACATGACTAATCTATCCTAGTAAGATTAGAATGTTTTGAGATAATGTATTAAGATTATATAATCTTTAATGTATTTTATCTTCATTTTTAATTAAGCTATGGATAGGGAAGTAATTTAAAATACACTTGACAGTATTTCAGAAGGCCTGAGCTCAAAATCCAAGTGTAACTATAAAACTCTGAGTAACCTTGAATAAGTCATTTAACCAACTATGAATAATATTTTGGAATGCAATAAATAGCTCAGAAGTTTGAGAGAAAAATCTCATATTAGTTTTCTAAAGGAGAACACTTAAAATATTATCAGAATAGTGGAATCTCAAAGCATTATAGGGGTGGGAATGTGATTCAGTGGTAGAATGTGTGCTGCACATGCATTATATCCTAAGTTTGATCCCCAGGACAGGAAAAATAAAAAGCAGTGGGAAAAGGAAGGGCCGACCATTCAATAAATTGCTATGAAACAATTATTCCATCAAATTAAAAACTAACAATGTTGTATCATCATTCACACCTAATGTCAAAATTCATTTCAGATGGATCAAATAATTAATAATTAAGGAAGAAATAAGGGTAAATATTTGTTGGATCTCAAGATAGGTAAGAAGTTTCTAAGGATAAGCACTATTGAAGAAGTCCTTGTCATGAGAAACAATTTTTAAATCTCCTAGATGAAAAATATAAATAATATTAAGTCAAATGATAATTTTATAAAAATAATACTTGTAATACATATGATAACAGATTAATATCCTTACTATAGAAGATGTTTTTATATATTAATGAGAAAATATTTTAACAGAAAGTAGAAGAATGTGCAGAGGACTTGAACGAAGAGATATTGAGGCCAATAAAAGCAATTAAAACTCAGTAGCACTGAAGATATCAGTATTAAATTACAAAATACAGGGTTTATTTTATTTTTATTTTTCTAGCTGACCAACACTATGTATATATGCAGTTTAAATATATATATATATATATATAGCGTTTATATATGCAATTATTCATACCTGTAGACTCAATTTTCTAACTTCTGAAAGGTCAGAAAATTTGCCCAGAGAAATGGACAAAGATTTTTGTATACGTTTGTTCAACAGCACAATTATTAAAAATAGCAACATATTAGAAACAGTATGAATTTATAAGTTGAGTGTTGGCTGAATAAATAGTGATAGATACATGTGATGGAGTGTATGCAGCCAATACACCATTTCTGAATATTTAATTCTGAAGTTAAAAGTTTATTTTATTGACTGAAAAGAGGATTCAACTATTTATATTGATATATATCTATACATGTAAAATCTAACTTTTGTCTTTGAGAAGCATTTATATGTTTACTAATATATATCTGTATGTTTTTATCTATATAAAATCAATGAAAAGTATGAAGGAATCTATCAAAGTTAATAGCTATCTCTGTTTAATGAGATTTGACTTTTGTCCTTTATGTGTTTCCAAAAATTCTAATGAGGAAATACATATGTTAATTAGCTAGGTTTAACCATTCCATAGTGTAAACATACTTCAAAACATTATGTTTACATGATAAATACATGCAGTATTTATCTGCATGATAAAAAAAAAAAAGCTTTATTTTTTTTTCTGGGCATGGGGCGGGGGTAGGGGGTGGTCCTTTCATTTGGAATCAAAGCCACACACCCAAAGTCATTAGGCAGCTGTTTCAGATAAGACAAATGCTGCCCATTTGCAGGCACAACATAGGCTCTCAACAGCCAGGAGCATTTTAACCTGCTTAATTTTTAAAAGTTATTTTTTCAAATCTATTTGATTTTATTTTTAATGAAAATGAATAGGATAAAACAAATTGATTAGAATAAGAGAATGAAATTCCAAATTCATTTGGTACATAAAATATAGTTACATTAGTAGAAGGGCAAAAGTGTAAAGTAACCTGTACACTAAAGAAAACACACAATTAGTATTCACTTTGCATGGGTTCTGTGGAAATTCACTTATTTTCTAAAAGACCATACAGTTTTCAATGATGAAAAGAAACACAACTGAATTAAGTGATCTACAAGGTTTATTTCAAATCTACAACTGAATGAGTCTAATGTAAAGTATCTTCAATAAGTTTCTGTCAGTTTTCTCTCCCAAATCAACTGCAAATTTTCTAGGAGGAAAAATTAAAACTGGGTCTTTTTTTGAATTGACATTCTTTAAATAAATAATAACATATATTTTTACAACTCAGTTTAATAAGGAAAAATGTGATTCCCAGGTTGATGTTACTCTGAGAAAATCAATGTTTTACATTCTAGAATTACATTCTAATTTACATGTTACTCTGAGAAAATCAATGCTTACATTCAGTTTTATTGATTCTTTATCTAAGGAAGGATTCACTGAGTTCACATCATTCTACAATGTTCCTGTAAGCCTAATACTATAGATCATGCTTTGTTAGAAAAAAATAATTCTAGTGCTGGATTTTTAGTGTAATCAATTGAATCTGACAAGACAAAAGGCATAATTAAATAACCTGCAGGTTTTGAAGTGCTCTAAATTAATGCCACTGTCTTCTCTCACAGCTTCTTTACACAGTTGAGATTTTTTACATTTACTTCTTTAAATGTATTTGCATTATATATTTTTTATTAATTTTGCTGGCATAATTGCTATTACAAGGACAAGTCTCCAAAAAATGAAAAAACAGAACAAGCATATCATAAAACTGAAGAAATGGTTATTTGAAATTCAAAGGGTCAAAATTCTAGCATGGACTGAAAGCAGGGTCTGGTTTTAAAATTCTGACTCCAGTGAAGTGCGATATCTGAATTTGGTCACAAATAGCATCTATGCAAAGAGAAAATTTAAAGTTATTTTTCTTCTACAAATCTCCTGCCACCAATATAATTATCTCTTCCCATTCCCTTAAATATCCATTCTATACTGCAATCTAGATGGGTCTTAATTAGGAAAATGAATTTCCAATAAACTTTCAACTGCTAATGATTTGCTTTAGGGTGTTTCTTTGCCCATGGGGTATTTAAAATGTAATAAATGAGTCTAAGATGATAAATTTGTTCAAGGTTCAAAGGAAATATTTTAAGTAATATTTCATAGATGAATTCTAGGCCATTATCAGAGATATTTTGGTAAGTCTTCCCTACCCCCAAATTACTAAATACCAACTTTTTTAAAAGCTAATTTGATCACAAGCCTATCAAGCATGATGAAAAAAAATATTACTTTTCAAAACTGAAACAGACATACTAATGTGCTACTTACGTTAGTAAACTAACCCCAGATTTTTTGAATGGATGCTGAAAATTGAGGCATGATATTCTAGTCCTATTTATAAATCCTGATCTGTAATATTTTCCAGTTAAACTATGTCAAAACATAGCAGGGTTTTATGTAAAACTGTCCAATTAGCACTAGTCTCAAAATCAGCCAAGAAATGAGAATGGTTAGGCTCTTTGTATTGACAGTAAGTACTACAAGGAAAGTGTTTGTTTAAATAGCAACTATACACATTTTAAGTGTTCTCAGTACCTCACCACGAAATTATAAAGAACATTTAGGATAGTTTTCCGTTATTATAAGTTACTGAAGAGTGAAGAGCATTTTATAGTAACAAAAGTAAATAATATAGAAGACAGAAAATCATACTACAAGAGGGATTTGAAGATCCCTATTTACATCTTATAACAATGAAATATTAGCACAACTACTGAATTTGGATGGCATTTTAAAGAGCAGAATCAGTTTGTTAATTATTAATTTTTGGTTTTGAACACCAAGCAAATTCCCCCATCACATAAAAAATAAGCCTGCCTTCATATTTGTCAGTAAAAATGAAAGAATCATTTTGAACTATTTGTCAAAATATTTAATAAACAATTTTAGAAGATTTCATTTCTATCTTTTCATAGCTTTCTGAAACTTTCCTTTCATATTTCTTTTCTTTGCTTTTAGTTTTGTCTTCAAAGCCCTTCATAGCAGGATTTCTAACTGCATTGAGTATAGATGAATAAAGCAGCACTTTGTTAACCTACAGTCACCAAGTAAGTTTAAAGTCCAAAGGATTTAATTGTTTTCATATTTGTGATGAGCTTTTATTTTATTATGTATATATTAATGAGATTATCAAAGCTTTGGATTAATTACTGAAATGACTGTGCCTGTCAGAATTGCAGTGATTGACTATTAAAAAGAACCAAAAGGCTGGATGTACAGATTATGGGTAGAGCACTTGCCTAGAAAGCATATGGCCCTGAGTTCAATACCCAGTATCACAAGGGAAAAAAGGCATCAAATCATAAAGTAACTAATACAAATAAATAGAATGATCAAACATGCCCTGAACCAGAATTGGCAAATTAGTTCTCGCAAAGGCTGAGCATGAAGAGAGGTGATGCAAAGACAATGACATCCCACTGGCTTTGACCAGACACAATCTCTGATTCTACGAAACCAGGCTCTTTTAATCATGATGGGCTCATGACAGATGGATTCATTTATGATGTCCCAAATGTATTTGGAATGTAAGTCACACGATAAACATCATCGTGAGAGAAAAAAATAAATTACTTGTGTGCACTACCCCTTCTTTCCCCAACAAACCCCACCAACTACCCTGCTGTCTCCTTCCAGAATTTCCATGAGTAACATAACTCTGGCAGATTAATCCTGCTCTCTGTGACTGCAGTGCATAATTGAAATATGTATAAAACCTTACACACTTAGAAACCTAGGCCATTTTTGTTCTTTCAGTGCGTTAAAATTACACCTGCTAGGGATAGCTGTGGAAGCTACAAATATTAAAGAACAACAACCTTTTTAAATGATCATTCATCAGAACATCAAGCAAACAATTGAAATAAACATCTAAAACTTAATTAACTGCATATAGTTTATCATTGCATTTTGTAACATCAATCTGGCTTCCTTTGCCCTCTGTCCTCTTCCCCTGGCCCTTGTAAGCCTATGCAATTAAGAAGTTAAGTTCTCCATATCTCACCCACAGATTATATATTTTATGTAGAAAATTTTGTTAAATATTCACTTTTCAAATATCCATAGTAATTTGAAACCCCCATTCATGTTGATAAGTGAGAACTGCTTGCATTTTAAGAATCAGTCGTAGGATACCGCTTAGTAAAGCAGAGTTTGGCTGATTTCAAAAGAGTAATCTCCCACTATAAGCAAATATCTCATCCATATCACTGTTGTTTCCTGGTGTCTGGCCACTATATTCTTGCTATTTTCTTTTCTTACATGTTTCTTGCATTTTTCTAATGTCTTATCTTCTGCAAAATCAAATCTTCCGTAATGCAACAGATTTAAATAGCTGGGAATAGAAATTTCTCTTTTTAATTTTTGATATTTACTTATAGGTTAATAAAAGGGAGGAGGGTTCAAATCCACCTGCTGGTGGCAGTCCCACATAATTTTTATATATCCAAAACCAGTTTATAGATTAGCAGGGAAAGCACCATTAATGTTACCTAGAAGCATCCTTAATAATTCCTTTACTGGATGTACCAGGGACTCCATCTTAATGCTAGTGCCTATTTTATTTGGTTTTACTAACCTTTCTTATCTACTCATTAATATTCAACCACCCCCACATTTCAGTCTCTTGTATTAGTCATAAAACCAAATTAGTTTTATGTACCACCAAAATTCTCTATACTGTCTAGTATTTTTTAACTTCTGAATTTATGAAATTTCTAGTCACTTTGAAATCAGAAAAAAAAAATAGTTGTGCTTTCTTTGCTGTGACTAGTATACTTACTATATATATATATATACACATATATATAAAATTAAAATAGCTTTCTTTTTTGATTTTTATTGTTTTATAATTGCTATACATAAAATTATGATTTATTTTGACATAATTATAAATGCATGGAGTCTAGTCCACTCTTATTAAGTCCTCAATACTTACCTTACCCTCCACTTCTTACTTCCCTGTTACCTTTCCTCTACTTTAATAATTTTTTCTAATTAGTTATGGTTTTTAAAATTAGTGTCTTGTGTATATACGTAATGGTGTGATTCACTGAAGTCTATTCATATATACACATTGGAAGTTAGATCAGATTCATTTCACTTTTCTTACATTATATTTTGATTTTATAATCAACTTTTAATTGAAATCAACTGCCAAATCACCTTGAACCTCTATTTCAACTTCTTCCATAAATATTTTCCCATGCGGACTAATAAGTATTAAAAGTGGAATGTATAAATTGTTACTGTTACCTGTCCAAGCTTCAGGGAGGTAAAAAAGGTGCAAACAACAGAAAAGAGAATCTCAGTAATTTGAATATTCCAGAAACTGAATAATTAATCTCTAAATTGAGTTGACTGTTGTTGGCAACATTTAAAAAAATCCTGTAACTGCTTATTAAATCATTTCCTTTTATGAGAGGTACATTATAATCAGTGTGTAAAAATTGCCTTGACCACGTATAGCAAATGCTTCTCAGAGTAAATGCACTTTCTAAATAGGCTTAACATTTAGCTGCAGCCTTTCCTTAAACAATTAATTAACAATTGAACAGAATATGACACATGCAGTTTTATTCAACTTTTCCTACATGTAGCTGGCTCATTGTAAACATTCAATAAATACCTGGTGATTTGTTCAGTTTTTGTTGTGCATTAGTAATACAAAATAATGTGGTCTGTTAAAACCATTTGGATCAGCCCTTCCTAATAAAGTTTTAGTTTCTACTTTCCAAGGAAAATATCAACATCATTACACAGCGACATATGTATCTGACATGCAGCCCAAATATTCTTTAATCCCCTAAATCATGTCTACACTCCAAATATTATTTTATTCATAGAAAATAAAGAACCCCACTGCCATTATTGCTAGAACAACCTGATTTAAAAATTCAAATATCTGACTGAATATACTAGAGTTTGCCAGGCTTAAACACAGAATTGCATTTCTTGTCATATATCTATAACATTCTGGCTATAGCTAGCTTTTAAAGATGTGTTGTAGATCTCAAATAAATACATTTAACCCAAATGTACAGCCAGAATATGTTAGGGCATAACAAATGAGAGTTTCTAATTAGTCTTTGGCATTGAAATATTTTTAAAAGGTAAATCTCAGCCAATGGGTGAGTCCCAAGCAATTCCTATGGAGACAGAAGATACCACTTGAATACCAGGAATACTCTAGAGTTTCATCTTGATTAGTAATGAAATAGCCATCTGCCAAATGCAGGCAGTAAAGTGGCACTAATCAGGAAAATGACAGGAAAGTTACTTCTGAACTAATTGTCCTTCTGCTAAGTGAAAAACTAAAGCACTGTGATATTGCTTAAGCCTTTAAATGCATTACTTGGAATGAAAATGCACACTTTAAGTTTAGCAACATAAATGTAAATACTTTAACATATAATTTTCTGACTTTGTTTTTAGAGTTAAAAAATATATCCCAGGTTGCAGGTAGATGCAATAACACCAATAGAGTTAAAGGGCTCAAAAAGAGGAATATGAACTTAGTAACAAAGTACTGGCAGTTTATTTATGCTTTCACTCATATTTGCAAACCTACTGGGTACTACAAAGATATGATCTTAAATTTGCAGTAGAATAATGGAAAATCCAGGAGTATTAAACTGCTGAATGTTTTTCTCGTTATTTATATTAAGAAATTTTAGAACTGAAGAGTATTAAGATAAAAAGTCCAATTGCATGCTGAGAACAAAAAATTTTATATGTCGAGTAGACAAAATAAACACAGAGAAATATTTAGATAGTCCAAATAACAGGCAAATACATTAGCCAACATTTAATTAAATTTGCTTTAAATGTGTCAGTGCATTCTTGAAAATAAGCAACAAGTGTTATTTAAATTATCAACTGGATGTTGTTATTCTAGGCTTTGACTCGCCCTTTAATGTCATCATCATAAATTCTCTTTTGGCTCAATCCCCTATACAATTCTGAAAATAACAAATATTGACAACTATTTTTTGGCATTTGACACATCTTATCTTTCCAAAGAGACTTGTTTCTGTTGGGGTACGCATGCACAGGTATCTGTCATTTAGCTAGTCACATCAGAAATCATCTTGGATGAAATATGTGGGATAATTAGCATTTCCAGTATTCTTGAATTCACAGCCACCATGCTGTGGAAACAAGCTATAATATTTTCAGTTCTATAGAAAAGCTAACCATTGATTCTATTGATATCTATTTATATACTCATATTTCATCAAAATGAACAAAATTAGCATTAAAATGACTGTTGTCATGTGTCACAAATACTGAGAAATCACAATCCTTGTGAGACAGTTGAATTATCTCTTTTCTACAAAGTGAAAATATCTTCACAAAAATTGCTAATGTAACAGGTACATAAAATTTTTATTTTGCCCTATTCCAAAAAGAAAACAATTAACTCTCCACAGCAAAAATAATAAATATGCTTTGAATTACATTGGAATAGTATAAAATCATGCAGAAGAAAATACAATCTTCTCCAATGTCATTTTCTTGCCTTTCCTTTTTAAATACTGACTTCATTCATGTTCAGTAAGAGAGAACATTTTATCCATTTTATAAATCTTGCACTAGTGTACTCATGTATACACATAAAATGTTTTCTATATTCCTACCTACATATTATGAGATACAGATATAAAGGAACGTAACAGTTTCTAAGTTTTCTTAAGGAATTTCACTAGTGAGAGTGTGCTTACAGAAAAGGCAGCCCCTGTCATTTTCTACCACAGTCCCTACGCTGAGCAAAGACTGTACTTTCCACTGTCATAGTGACTGTCCTAAAATATGCATTTTCAAAACAAATATATACTAAACAAGTGAGAACCTGAACAATGACTAGGATCACTGACATTAGCAAGATCTTTTATTCCAGACCTCATCTGCATTCCCAGGATCCTGACTGAGAATTCTGACAAGTGCTGCATACATGCATGATTTCTAGCCACATCACCAATTCTAAAGGCGGGAGGGTGGTGTGGAATCATCTAATCTGAGAGATTGAAAGCCCCATAAACACAAAACCAATATATCATTCAGCACACAAAGAAGTATACAGACTTGCCTGTGTTTGTCTACTGAAGCATTCAATTCTAACCGCACTTCTTGCTAAGCAGATTCCGGCAGCATGCTTTCTGTGAAGCTCAATCAGCCCCGTTTAATCAGGCTTAAGGGAAACTACTGTATTACATAGTATATGAATACATTCAAAGTAAACTCACAAGTGACTGAAACCAACAGCATTTACCATTCCCACTAAGAAGCCAAATCATAAAATTACATTAGAAGCAGAGAATACAAGCAAAATATGTAGAAAATATCACCTTTTGTCCAAGATATGCTGAAGTGTCTTGTCTGCCTAACAGTTTCGGTGATAATACTTTCTCATTTATACTAAAGGATAAGAGGGGAGATGACAGAAGAGGAGAACAGCATAAAGGAAAGAAAAGGAGAAAAGAGGAAAGGGAAGGGGAAGAAAGGAATTTTTCCTTCTCTCTGAGAGCAAGGCAGGAAAGGGAATGCTATATCAGTTGACAATGTAGCCCCATGATGAGCCTTGATCTTATGTGGTGTGTGTGCGCGCGCGCGTGTGTGTGTTAATTACTTTTGTACCAAACCAATAATAAGCACAATTAGACCCACTGGTTACCCATCACATTTCCCCTGATGAATAACACTCTCAACCAATTTGGAACAACAATATTTTAATCAAAAACTAATCTAATTTATATGCCTTTACAATTAGTTTCTATCCCAAGATCTACTTATTACACTTCCAGAAATATCAAAGTATAGATCCTTTGTAACAATTCAAGCTTATGGTTCTCTAGGCTTAAAGGTGTATGAAGCTTTCTTATACCAATCAATTACAAAAAATCTATTCAATGTAAGTGAAAATAGCAGAACTTTACCAGAATAGCTGATTGTTTCATATTTTAAAAATGGTTTATCATTCAAATTAAGGGAATATATGAATGTAATCAATTAGTAGGTGACAGCCATAAAGCTGAACATTCTATCTTTATAATTCAGAAAACAAATCATGAACTTAGGATATATGACCCTAAGTTGGATTTTAGAGTATCCAATTCTGAATTTACTGATAGAAAGAGATAAAATAGGCCATTTGAAGAATCATTCTCTTGCCATTGTTGAAAATATAGTTTTCTCTCCCAAATTCTTAACTGTGACTTGGGCCTGCATGGAAGTTTATATTTTTCTCCCGAATGTCAAAAATAAGCATATTAATGAAGCTATACACAAATGCTAAATATAGAAATTCTTCTCATTCTCAAATTATTGATCACAGTAGATCTGAGTGCCTATTCAGAATAACAGGAGAATAAATTAAAGGATTCTCAGCCAACTTTTATTTGATGACATAGTAAATTTTGGTCATACTTAAGGTTAATATTTTTTGAAAAGAGAACATATATTATTTTAAAATTCCCTTTTTGAATGAAATGGAATAAATTACATTATATGCATATCTGAATATGGAAAAATGAGCTACACTATTTTATATGATTATAATGCAATAATAAAACAATAATTTTTAAATTAAAATTCATTTTTTATATTTATCAAGTATACATTCAATTTAGGAAGGAAAACTTGCTTGTAAGAATGTGCTGTTATTTCTTTTTCTCCTTTGCAGTAGTGATCCCAAATATTCTCTTTTGCTCAAGGGGATTTGCAGCCAGCTCAGCGTTTGTTGTCTCATTGCTTAAAGTGCTCTGAGAAGTTACCATGCCCAGAAAGCATTAATCAAGGGCCACTTTAAAAGGTATATCAGTGTTGGCAATTTTCTGTCTGTGATGGCCACGTTAGAGAAAAATCACTCATGCTCACTAATTTGCTCTATAACTGGAGTATTCTTCAGTTATGAAGCATATTTGAAAATGAGTCTTCCAACCAGTACATTTGTGCAGGTAGTTGAATTTTATGTCTTGATCATCAATTCTTCTGAAAAATAAAACAGTACTTCCATCTTCATTTTGAATGACTTATTCCTATTTAGGTAAAAAATTAAAATAAAAAATAATAACTAATATCTGTCTCTATTTTCATGCTTTAGATGAGTTAAGATTTATTACTTAAGAGCACTGTCACTCCTTAGGAATGTCCCCCTGTCATTTTTAGTGGAGAACAAAATCAATAATGTTTAATCTTTTCTTTTTGGCAAATGTTTTAATAAGTTAGGGACATAATTCAGAATTTGAATTGTGTACTGTTATTGTACAAGCATGCCCAGGGAAAGAGTGCTGATTACTTTTATGCTAAATGACCTGTTCTTTGTGAGTTTTTCTTTCTGGGATTTATTGTTTTTCTGTCTTTCCTCCATCTCTGTCACAGTCAGTTTAGCTGTCAGTATGCTTCCCCTCTTGTAGCCTCTCTTCGTACTAATAATTTGCTGAGGATTTGAACACCATATATTCAGCTTCCTTAAATTGTGGAGAGCAAATCAGAACACCAGCTGTTAATGATAATTTTTATTGTTCAGATATATTTAGTTAGTTAGTTAAATTATTGGTTCCAAATGACATTCTAAAATGTCAGGTTACTTAACTGCTAAGTTCAGTTAAACAGAGTTGGGGCAGGGAGGAGGGTAAGGGTAAGGATAAGTACTGAGGAGTGAATTGCAGCAGATTATATTCAATGCATTCATAACTGTGTCAAAATGAATCCTAATGTTATGTGTAACTATTATGAACCAATAAGAATAATGAAAAAATTAGACAGGTCTCAACATGCACAACTAGGAGGTTCATCCTTATAAAGATCTCTATTTCTTAGCCAACTTGCATAAAGTAGGTAAGGAGAAATATCCTCACAGCATGGGTGTTAAGTAACTTCACTTAGATAGTCACTCAGCTCTTGGGGGTATATTATCCATTATACTGGTGACCAGATGAGGCTTATTATTCTTTGTGTATAGGAAATTTTATACTCAGGAAAAAAAATACTTGAAGGAAGTGACAGTTCTATGTTTTTAAAACTAATGAAGATAAATCACCTTTAAAAGTAATGAAGTTACAGGTGATAAGATTTTTAAGCGAAGTTTCTTCCAGCACATAGCCATATTAGAGTAATCCATCTTTCTGTGTTTACACTGGATTACGAGTCAGGAGTCCTGGGTTCTCATCTTAGTTCTGTCACTAATATGCTCTATGGCCATGAG
This sequence comes from Geosciurus inauris, assembly GCA_004024805.1. Classification (NCBI taxonomy): domain Eukaryota; kingdom Metazoa; phylum Chordata; class Mammalia; order Rodentia; family Sciuridae; genus Geosciurus; species Geosciurus inauris. The sequence continues at coordinate 21,921 of PVHX01016035.1, forward strand.
CAAGTCATTTAATCTTTATATGCTGTGTTCAAGTTTCTTGGTCTTATGTTTACAAAATAATTGCAATGATAATGTGAAATTACGTGTGTAGAAGCCCTTTTTCTAAACAGATAAAATCAGCAGGACGTGGTGGTACATGCCTGTAATCCTAGTGACTAGGGAGACTGAGGCAGGAGGGTCAAAAATTCAAGGCCAGCCTCAGCATCTCAGTGAGACCATGTCTTAAAGTAAAAACATAAATAAATATAAAGGCAGCTGGAAGTATAGCTCAGCGGTAGAGCACACCTTTGTTCAATCCCCAGTACTGAAAAAAATCCCTTTACAAATGGGAAGTATTAATTTCACTGTCAAATCAATTTAATAGGATAAAAACCAAACCAACATCATATGGGATCATAAATGTTGAAGTTATTAAACAATCCAAGGAATCCCCTAATTTTAAAGGTGGAGCCACAGAGACCTAGAGATTAGAATTGGCTTACCTACGGTAATCTGGTTAATAACAAAAGAAGTAGAAATGAAGCAAGCTACTATTTCTGTGATGGCTCTTATTTCTCTTTTTCTACTTAGTCAGTGTACATCAGAATACAACTGTGGGTAACTAAACAGTGTGTTTTAAAAACCCAAATTGAAGAGGCCTCTGAAAAGCTTTTAGCTCATTTATATCAAGTTATAAGGTAAACATAGTTAACTGTTTCTTATAAAGGAAAACACACAGTGAACAACTAACTCAGAAGATTTACCTTTCATCACAATGTCACTGTCTATGATTTAGCCTCATGTGCAATGAGTGCACATCTTAATTTACTTATGATTCAGCAGAGGCCTATGCCAAACCTGTTGGAAAACTCAGATTGTAGGGGAGAATTGTGGGCATCATAGAACAGGCACCAACCCGGAAGTTAACAGAGGGTGGAGGTTGTTACTGGGGATGAGCTATTACTGCTCTTTCTCCCTGCACTGATAAATAACAAGTCACTGGAGAACTTGAGTTGTGAGGGGATAAGAGGAGGAAGTCTGTCCCAGGGAAATAATGAAGAAAGATTAGAATAGGTAGAAGATGACCAGCTATATGCCAAGAAATTTACATGTATCACTGGATTTACAACACCCAAACAATTCATCAGGTACACACCATATCCATTTGATAAAGTAATAGTTACAGTATGTGCCAGGCACTGAGATAAGAACTTCACATCCATTTAATCCTTATGACAACAGACATAGAAAGATATTACTAGTCTCATATTATATTATTATATCTTAATATTATATATTGCTGCTATACTATTATCTCCAATCATTATTTCCATTTTACAGATGAAAAACAGCTTAGAGACTTTTAGACCCACTTAAAAGTGAGATGACCAAAGAAAGTGATCCTCATTAGTATATGTTATACTCTATATGTGTATAATTTGTCAAAATACGCTCTACTTCCATGTATATCTACAAAGAACAAATAAAAATAAATAAATGAATAAAAATAAGATACCCAAGGCCATACATCTAGAAAATACTGACCTAAATTCAAATCAAGTTCCAACACCAAATCCTAGTACCTAATCATTAAAGTATGATGTGTCTTGAGTCAATTTTAAATGGAAATATAATCCACAACTATATCAGGAGTTTAGTAGGGTCTTTAACAGTCTCTTATGATATCCATATGGATAAAATTGAGAAATGTAGCTTGAATGACAGTGCAGTCAGTTGGGTTAAATATGATCAGGCAGTCAATTCAACATAAGTTGACATTGTAACATGGTTCTCCAAAAGCTAGTGGACTCAGACTGTTTCTTTATAGATTTATTGAGATATAATTGATATACAACTAACCACATATTGTAATGTATATAATTTAATGAGTTTGGTATATGCATACACCATAATATACAACATCACCATAACTAAGGTAATAAACTTACCCATGACCTCCAAAAATTTCTTTGTTTCCTTTACATTTTTGTGGTAAGAGCATTTATCATGAGATCTACCTTCTTAATTTTGAGTTTGCAATACAATATTATTAACTATGGGCCTTATGTTGTACAGCAGTTCTCTAGAATATATTCATCACCCATATTTCTAAATTTATTGAACAACTCTTCAAAAATGTAATACCCTGAACAAAGGAGGTACTTAATTATTTGGTAAATGATACAATGAATGAATGAAAAGGTAAAATTGGCAGAAAGATGAAAGAAGTACCTATAAATAAAATTCTTAGCATAAAAATACTATTTTTGAATCCCAGTTTCACCACTTGCTGTATTAATTTGAACTACTTACTCAACATCTCTCAGAATATTCATGAACAAAAATGTAGAGGTTCATATCATAGTACAAAATGCAAGCTTGTATCCTGGCACCAGAGACAATAATAATGCAAAGAAGCCGGGGCAATGGTGCACGCCTGTAATTCGAGTGCTTTGGGAGGCTGAGACAGGAGAATCGCGAGTTCAAAGCCAGCCTCAGCAATGGCGAGGTGCTAAGCAGCTCAGTGAGACCCTGTCTCTACATAAAACACAAAATAGGGCTGGGGATATGGCTCAGTAGTCGAGTACCCCTGAGTTAAATCCCTGGTACCAAAAAATAAAAAATAAATAAAAAAAATTAAGGCAAACAGGGAAAGCTACAGCAGAAGCTGATATACTGGCTCCAATTCTAAATATCAGGTTTTAAGAGAGGTTTTCCTAGGCAAGAACATAAGTATGACAGTTAATGCTTTTTGAGAAAGTATGTGCAAGCACTCTTCCAAGAGCAAAATGTGTATTATCTTCTTTAATACTCACTACAGCCCTCTGAGGTATGTAACAATATTCAGTATATAGTATGAGGAAACAGGTTCACAGAGTAATAACTGAGGAAATATTTGATTTTACTATTAGCAGGACAATCATTGGGCAAAAACGAAAAATTTCAGGACTTCTTGATTTAATCCTTAATTTGACCAATAACTTTAAAAAAAGTTCAGCTAGTATTCTAGCTGTTAGCCTTTCATTGATAAAAATGAGAAAGAATCACCTTAAAAACCACTGAGAATAACATAGAGTCCCCCAGTCCTCAGCTCTGGTTTCAAATGTTCTTAACTAGGAGTAACCTGACTCAGGTTCATATTCCTAGCTGCAGGGTGGAGCTTTTGACCCCTTTAAAGAAAAGTATTTTGTGTACTCTGTACATTTGTCTTTACTGGCTTGTTTCCAAAGAAGCTACCAGCCAGTGTAATAGGTTTTATTCCCATTCCTCTTCGGAAATGACTTGGCCTTTCCTTCCCCAAATACCACTTCATCACAGGCCCCTTCCTCGAACACAGCTGGCTTTAGCTTGTGGAAGTCCAAGGTTAATTTTCTTTCTTTTTTAAGGTCATCACTGCTGTCTTGATGTTTTGATAAGTGAATCTATAAATAAAGGAACATGTGCTATGGATTTCATAGCTGCTCAGAACATTTCAATTAAAGATTATGCATGAACACACCCAAACCCTAACCAACAATGTTCATCTGTATTTCTTGTTTATTTCACAAAGACTACATTCTTCCTTTCCTCCCTTCCCTTTTTCAGAAAAATTGTCTTGAAATTTTTGAGGATTGGAGTGCATATTGTAGTAAAATAGAAAAAAAAAACTTTTACTAGTAATAATGATAATTAACATGTATCAATCATTTAACATGTCCCAGGAACTATTTTAATCACCTTTTTGCTACAAATGATGTAGCACTGTTATCTCAACTTTGTTAAAAGTCAACAAAGGCCCAGAGAGGTTTGTAACATTGGTAAGGCACACAGCTAAGAAAGGGGAGAACAAGGATGCAGATTTCGGTATTCTGACTTCAAGTCTGTAGTCAATCATTATTTTACAGTGTTTCTCAATCTTGGAAATTTCCAGTTTTGAGGAAGGCTAAATTCTAATCATGACTTTGATTCTACCTGGCTATATGACTTTAGTCAAGTCATTACAACTCTTTGTGCTTTAATTTCTTCATCTGTAAAATGAGGCTGTATTAAATGTTTTCAAAAGCCCTTTTGGTTTAAATATTCCATAATTATGTGCACGCATGTGCACACACAATGGTTTTCCTGTAGATATGTCCTTCATTTGCATAGTAATTATCACAAGCTCAAAGATAAGTACTGGCATTGCTTTCTCATAATTAAATTCTATATGTGTACCTATATATCATATTACCTCTTTCTATCTGCATAGCTCATTATAAAGGGGCAAGCAATCAAGAGTAGGATACAATTCACCATGTCCTCTTTCCATTTGTATTATTTTGAGAATGCTTCTGATAGAAATAATCCATAGTTCATTCATATCCCTTATTTTGTGCAATTCACAGTGCTTCCTATATCTTATTCTATTATCTTTAAAGACACAGCTATTCTCCCTACATTGAACAAGGTAGAAAATAAATTGTATGATCTCCTGTCAGGCATTTTCCTTACTTTTGTTTAGTGCCTAGACTCAGATGTTTCTGGCCACCTGACCTTCTTTACCAGGCAAGTAGATAATTCTATTGGGATTGAATAATGTGGTCTTCTTGAGGCCTGTCTTTAGCTAGAGGAATTCTTGGTAACTAGTCCACTGGGATTTATCTAGATATAGTCAACTCAGTGAATTTACTATAAATTCATTTTGGAAAAGGAACAGTTGAGGTTTATGTTTGACAAATGCACTTGAATGATATCTGTTCTCTATAATGAGGTGTGTGTGTGTGTGGGGGGGGTTATGTGTGTTTGTGATACAATTGATTTCAAGCTAAGATATAAAAACATCCTCAAGCTAAATATCAGTTTTGCAGAACCCCAGTTTCAGTGGGATGTAGAATAACACGAACAAACTACTTGCAGAATGGAATGGGTTGACAGCTGTTTAAAGAACAAACCTTAAAATGAACACAAGAAGTCTTTTAAAATAAGATCCATTTTTCACGTATTTGTTGGTCATTTGTATTTTTTTCAAGAAGTGTCTTTTTACTTCTCTTTCCCATTTACTAATTGGGTTATTTGTTTTTCTGGTGTTAAGTATTTTTAGTTTTTTATATATTCTCTGTATTAATCCCTAGCTTTCAGGAAAATGCAAGTCAAAACTATATTGAGATTTCATCTCCAGTCAGAATGGTAATTAGCAAGAATATAAATAATAATAAATGCTGGGAAGGATGTTGGGGGAAAGACACATTCACACATTATTGGTGGGACTGCAAATTAGTACAAACATTTTGGAAAGCAGTATGGAGTTTTGTCAAAAAACTAAGAATGGAACCACCATATGACTCACCTATCTCACTCCTCAGTATTTTTCTAAAATAACTAAAATCACCATACTATAGTGATTCAGGCATATCACTGTTTGTAGCAGCACAATTCACAATAGCCAAGTTATGGAACCAGCCCAGGTGCCTGTAAACAGATGAATGGACAAAGAAAATCTGGTATATATACACAATAGAATTTTACTCATTAATAAAGAAGACTAGAATAATAACATTTGCCGGTAAATGGATGGAACTGGAGAACGTCATGCTAAGTGAAGTCAGCCAGACTCTGCAAATCAAGGTTCAAATGTTTTCCCTTACATGCAGAAGCTAGACCAAAATAAGGGGAAAGGGATATCCCATGAAAATAGAAGGAAGATCAGTGGAATATAGGATAGGAATTGAGAAAGAAGGAGGAGGGGCGGGAAAAGAGGAATGGTGAAATGAAATTGATCAAATCATGCTGTGTACATATATGATTATACCACAATGAGTTTCATCTTTATGTATATCTATAAATCACTAATTTATTTATTTCTTTATTTTTGGTACCGGGGTTCTCGACCACTAAGCCACATCCCCAGCCCTATTTTGTGTTTTATTTATAGAGACAGGGTCTCACTGAGTTGCTTAGTGCTTCATGGTTGCTGAGGCTGGTAAAGCACTAATTTAAAAAATGTATAAGTAGATAAAAGGAAGTTCAGTAGTGCAGAGAAAAGAGAATGGGGGAGGGAGGATGGGAATTATACTGTGGACTGAAGTAGAGCAAATTATTCACACATTATTGGTGGGACTTCAAATTAGTACAAACATTCTGGAAAGCAGTATGGACTTTTATCAAAAAACTGGGAATGGAACCACCATTTGTATCACCTATTATATTCCATGCTTGTATGATTTTATATTATATATATATATATATATATATATATATATATATATATATATATATACATATTTTGCAAATTATATTCCATCCTTGTATGATTATCTCAAAATGAACCCCACTATTATGTACATATACAATGCACTAAAAACATAAAAAATAAGATATATTCATCAAGAGTTTTTTGTATTTACCTTAAATACTTAAGACAGTATACTTTAGAGATAAATACATACACAATAGTCAAGTTATGGAACCAGCCTAGGTGCCATCAAAGAATGAATGGATAAAGAAAATGAGGCATATATGCACAGTTGAGTTTTATTTAACCATAAAGAATGAAATTATGTCATTTTCAGGGAAATAGATGGAACTGAAAATCATCATATTAATCAAAATAAGCCAAACTCAGAAAGACAAGTGTCGTATGTTTGCTCTCACATGTGGAAGCTGGGAGGGGAGAGAAAAATGGATCTCATAAAAGTAAAAGAGAGATAATTGGGGTAGAGGATAGGTATAAGTCTGAGTAAGAACAGGATGGCCAGTGGAGGTTATTGGGGAATGAAATCATATATGTTATGTTCATGTACAAAAGTGTCACAATGAAACCCACTATTTTCTATAATTAATACACATAAAAAAGAGGATTTTTTTCTCTTTTTTTCAGTTTGTCACTGGTGTTTTAAAAACCAGTGATGTAGTTTTTTATTTTTATTTTTGGTACTAGGGATTGAACTCAGGGGCACTCGACCACTGAGCCACATCTCCAGCCCTAATTTGTGTTTTATGTAGAGACAGGGTCTCACTGAGTTGCTTAGTGCCTCGCCATTGCTGAGGCTGGCTTTGAATTTGAGATTCTCCTGTCTCGGCTTCCCTAAGTGCTGGGATTACAGGCCTGCGCCACCATGCCTGGCTACCAGTGATGTATTTTGGTGTTTCCTTTTTCTTTCCTTTCTAGCACCTGGAAAAGGCAACTAGGTAACTAAAATATTTAATACAGTAACATGAATGTGTAGGAAAATATACCATACATAATATTCATAATACTTCTATTTATTATGTGTATGAACTTAATCATATATATTTTTTTATTTTTCTGGGTCCAAATCCTATCTACAAAATGATAGATATTGTTTTCTCAGGTTAGAAGAAACAATATGATATAGCAAAATTCCTGACTAATACCTAATCCAACAATTTAAATATGTTGATAATTTTTTGCACCAATACATAAGAAAAGCTGATTTAAACATGCAGCAATTATGTACTTCATGTAAGTGTACATTTATCTTAAGATGGTGGGACAATTCTGTCATACATCCAGTGATGAATAATAGACTTTCTATCTATTTAGATAGACAAATAGATAGATACTATGCATTAGATCTTTTTTCCCATACAACAGTCATACAAAATAGGTATTATTTCTCACATCATTTCATTTCACAACTGATTAAATTAAGGTTTAAAGAGCTTTAAAAATGTATTCCTATGTCACTAGGTATTAGGAACCAGTTCTACCAAACATCAAATCCAGTGTTTTATCAATCATGTCACAGGATGTCGAATTCTGAAATTTTTTCTAACACATACATATATGTATATATAGACATAAGAATGTGTATGTGCACATTCATATACACACATAGTTTTAATTGCTTTGGAAAGAGAGGACATCTCTTTTAATCAAGCTTTTCTCAATGGAAAATTTAAAATACATATATAAATATAAAAAATAGTATAATATACTCCTATGTTTTTATCACCTAGCTATAATTCCTAACATTTTCCTAATCTTGTTTCATTTATTCATCCCTACTCCACTTGTCTATATATAATTTTTCTCCCACATATTTTAAAGGAAATCTCAAATATCATGTCATTTCTTCTACAATACTTCAGTGTGTGGCTTTTACCAACAGACTTTGTGTTTTCTTCAAAACACAGTAATTATCATTCTATTGTCACATCTAATAAAATTAACAATAATTTCTTAATATCCTCTAATACCAACTGGGGATCTTTTACAACTGAGAGGATTTAGTAATTGTGAGCTAACCAAATAGCTTTATTCTGCAATATCTTAGAATAAATGCCTGGAAACTGTATTACTTATAAAATCATTTAAATAAATGATATGAAAATACTTTTCAGTTATTTTGTCATTACATTGCAATAATTTATTTGATAGAAGTACAGTCTGGACCTATGAAAGGGCAAAACTGGAGAGGTTTCAGTCATTAGTGATTTTTCACTAAAGAAACATGTATATTAATTTAGTATCACTTATGGTTCAAAGAGATCATCTGATATAAAATATCAAACCAGACATAGAATATCAGACCAAAACTTCACTCAAGGGGCAAGCGTGGCAAAATCTTTATCAACAAAATCAAAGAGAATATGAAGAGAAGCTCTTAGGTAATGGATGGTGGAGTATATAGGGCAAGAGCCCAGTTGTGATATTTCCTATGAAGATAGAAAGCCAGAAGAGAAAGATCATTTTGATGCTAAACTAACATGTTATGATTTAGAGCTTCATAAATCTCCTTCACTAGTAACAGGATTGATGTCAGAGTTCAGGGTGGGCTGCACATGAGTATGCTGTGACCCTTGTTAACTGTGGCATTATTCACAATAGCTAAGATATGGAATCTGCCTAGGTGACCATCAACTGGTGAATTGATAAATATGGTACACAGTGGAGGACTAACTAGTTGTAAAGAAGAATGTAATTCTGTTATGTGAAGGAAAATGGATGGAATCGGAGGACATCATGTTAAAAAAAATAATGTCAGGTACAGAAAAGACAAGTATTGCAGGTTTGTTCTCATTTGTGGACACTTAAAAAATCTGAAAGTAGAAGAGTATAAGAGGGTTTACTAGACTAGAAAGGGTGCTAGGGGAATCAGAGAGGTGTAGTAAAGACAGATAAAAGGGTAGATGGACATGAACAGTGCATATATGTATAGAAATATCACAGTGAATCCCAATAATTTATATACTTAATATTTTAATAATTAAAATTAAAATTATGAATTTTAAGAAGCTAGTGAGCTCCTTCAAAGTTTCTTTAATTCCTGTATTTAACAGATTAAGTTATTAAATACAGCAGCAAATTATTGATAGCCCTAGTTTTGGTGGACCTTTGAGGGAAAACAAGAGGACTAGGTGGTCAAGGAAAGCATATTCTCTTTTCTGGTGCCCTTGCTTAACCCAAGTCACTTTATAAGTGATTGTTATCTTCTAGAGACCTTCTCTGAAGGCACTGAGAATATTTTTCTGAAATCAGATTATTGCAAACTAGGAGTTAATAACTAAAAAGATGTTGAAGTTTTATCTGAGAAAGGCTGAATAATAAATATTATGGTTTAGATATGAATTTATGTTATAATAAATAATAATATATGTTATGGTTTAGATATGAGGTGTCCCCTCACATCTAATGATTATTGTGTGAAATAATGCAAGAAGGTTTAGAGATGAAATGATTTGGTTATGAGTTTTAATCTTATCAGTGCATTTGTCCCCTAATAGGGATTAACTTAGTGGTAACTATACACATGTTAGCTTGCGGCTGGAAGAGGCGGTTTGCTAGGAGTATAATTTGGGGTATGTCCTTGTTGGGCTGAGCTCTCCTGTTCTAGCTTTCTTTCTTTTTTCTCTGTGTCTCTCTTTCTCTCTCTTCTCTGACATGTGCTGAGATACTTTCCTCGGCTACATTCTTCTGCCACGATGTTCTGCCTTGCCCTGGGCACAGACCAGTGGAGGTGGTTGTTTATGGACTGAGACCACTGAAATAAACCGAGATCCCCAAATAAACTTTTCCTCCTCTAAAATTATTCTTGTCAGGTCTTTTGGTCATGGTGGTGAAAAAGTTGACTAAAATGGTTTAAGAACTAAACAGAGAATTTAGTGTCTTAAGAAAGGTAAACCTGGGGAAATAACTCTTAATGTGTATCTCCAGCTCTGTCCTTCAATACAGTTACTATCTTAGATAAAATATCATGACCACTAGAAAACAGTATTCTAGGGTGTAATAATATCCTAGATTATTACCTCTAACATATACTTCCCTCAAAATCATTGTATGTCTTTTTATACTCAGTAACTCTCTCTCTCAATATGTTCCTTTATGATTCTAACATATGGGGGAAATATCCTTCATTATGGGGGAAAGAGAAGATTATGCCCTGGATAGAAGACAAAAGATGTTGTAAAGAGATTAATAAATTCTGATACTGGTATCAGATTTGATACAGCTATATAAGCATCTTGGGGCAAATTAATATGTTATTAACTTGGATAAAATAAGCTACTATTTATCAAGGCAAGATTTTAGACTTACCAACTATTCAATATATGTTAGTAATCACCAAAGACTCTTGATATTAAGACCAAACAGTACCTCAGTAAAGTACTGAAATAAGTAGTATTTGACTTTGTTTCCTCCATTATATTCTCTATAGTGTTTCCCCTTATCAAGGTCCCTTCCTCCATTCAGACATCAACAGATATTCCTAACAAATACTGCTTCATTGGCAGATGTCAGTCATCATTTATTTTCTTTCAGGAGTATCTTCCATCCAAGTTATTCAGTTGCTGTAACCTCCCCAAAAGATGTCTCAGCAATAAGAGCAGGCGAAAGGGCCTTGATAGAAGCCGTGATATTATTCCCTTTAGGCAATCTTTTGAAGTTAGTTCTACCTTTGTTTCCTCTGACCTTACACTCCTTACTCCTTATTGAATCTTTATCACTTCACTTTAGCACCTTTCTCAGTTTCCTAAGAGAAAGTAAAGATGTAAATCTATTTCAATTTATCTTCTTCCTGTATATCATCCAAGCTTCAAAGTTTCTATAAATGAGAATAGTATATTACAAATTATTACTGCTTTCGCCAAATGACATTATCGACAATTTCACACATACACACTCTCCTTCCCTCCCTCCCTCTCTCTCTCTTTCCCTCTCTCTCTCTCTATATATATATATATATACACACATATTTATATACACACATACACACACTCTTATCATATATATGTGTGTGTTTATTTATATGCATATATATGTACACATATGTATTTTGAGAGATACTGGATATAGGTATAGATAGATATGATCAGCATACACTTGGGAGCATAATACAAGTTTTATGACTGAAAGTATTCATGTTAGGCATGCATGCAGAATGTAGAATACAAATCCAAGGATAGTTGAAAACAACCCTGGGTCAAAGCCTCCCCCTGCTCAAGATTATCTCACTCATATCCAGCAATAAGATGAAAAGTCCCACCATGAAACCATCTTCATTCTATTTGTCTATAGAAAATTCAATATTTTTACCCAGGGGTCTTGAGTTAGCTAATTTTCTATTTCTATTTGTGTCACTAATATAAGCATAAAATCCTAATGGATAAATAAACATTCTCTTCTGGAGAATAAAGGCAAAATTAGTGCAGAAGATAAAATGTTATTCAAGATTAAAACTACAGAATAGACTTGTGATTTTAAGGACTACAAAGTTTAAAGATATCACTATTACCTAATTTCCCTCATTGTCTGAAATTGTACATAATCTATTTATATTGATTCCATTTAAAATAATTAAGATATGAAATTCCCTGCATTAAGTAACAAAATGGTCATTTTTCTGATTAAGTTAATCTGATTTTGATTTTCATCTGTTTCTTAGCTATTTCTTACCTTAATATATCACTGGTGCTTCTAATTCAAAATGTTAAAAAATACTATCCTTATCTTCTTTCCCTTATCCTTAACCTGTTCTCCTCTCATTTCTTTCTTTTTCAAAATTTTGATACAGAGTCTTGCTAATTTGTTTTGGGCCATACAAAGTTGCTGAGGCTGACTTTGAACTTGTGATGCTCCGGCCCCAGACTCCTGAACCCCTGGGATTAAAGGCATATACCACCACACCTGGCTCATTTTGCTTACTTTGATAATTATTTCATCTGCATTCTACTCACCTAAGTTCCAAGTTTAAAAATATGTTGATTCATTCCCCTTTTGACACTTCCCACTTTACTACAAAGTCAGTTTCCAAGGCACATCTATACCTTACATTTCCCTCATCATCCTTGTATTTTTAATTCTTAACAATTGTTGAAAGCTGTTTGATGACATAACAAAATGTTATAATAAAATATTGAATCATTTTCAACAATAAAAGTGATGTTCCCTAACACTTTCTATCAGTCAGATTTTCTAGGGTGCTTTCTCTATTGGGGAATGTTCTTTTAGACTTCTGATGCAAGGCAAATGATTGTGAGTTACAATACAACTCTGAAGCGTTGCTCCCAACAGGGTTCTTCCATCTGAAATGTGGAAACACTCTGTGGCTATTTCAAAATATTTATTGAAAGTCCACTGGAAGCTCATTCTTGTAATTTTGTCTATGCCCGTATGTCTCTAGATATTTCCTAGAATGCTCTAATGTCCAGAAACACCTTTCTACACAGACACTGATATGACATGACTCTGAAATAACTCTAAATTACCTTATCGAAGTTTTATTTCCAGAGATTCAGTACAGATATTGTCATTGACTCCACATGTAAGAAGTTTGCAAATGAATTCAATTCCTCATGTTCCCCTTGAAGAAGAGAAGTTAATGTGTCCTCTGACTCTCTATAAATTATGTATGAAAACTAGATGTAAGCAGTGACTTTGGTTTGGGGTTGTGGCTACCTCTGAACTGTGAATGTCTGAGATCTAGGTATAGTGCCCCATCTTTCATCTTTCATTTCCCCAAAGTGTTTTTTATTTTAATTCAAAAATTACCACATACAGTTACCAATCATAAGAGACCCATCTTTTAAGGTCTTAATGTAGAATTTAATTTTATAATAAATTTTGAAGTTTTTTCTTCCTCTCTACCCCCTATGAGCTTGGCTACAATTTCTCACAATAAACAATCAGTACATTTTAAAAATAAATTTCATCATTCAGATTTGAAGTCTACAACATGGTATTATGGAATATAAATATATATATATATAGATAGATAGATAGATAGATAGATAGTAAACATTGTTATTATTGTAAAACAAAATAGCACTTGTTATCTCATATATTTGTTTTATTCTTTATGACAAGAGCAGCTAAAACCTACACATTTACAGAAAAATTCCCAATATCTTATAGTTTTGGTAATTTTTTGTTTGGTGGTAATGGTTGTTCTCTTTTTATTATATTTTAGGCATATGTATAGATGTCAATACCACCATCATTTCCTGTCATTGGGCCAAGTTCTCAGAATGTTTTATGTTATATAACTTACTAACTAAAAATACCATTGCATTTTAATAAGGAATACAGTTTTAATGATTCAAGTAACTATGTGCTTGAGCAAGCAACTGATATTTATGGCTCCCAGTTGCCTCATACAAGAACATAGGTAGTATCTTCCTTTTTCTGAAGGGTCTGATTCTTTCTTAAAAAACACCTTGTCCACCTGTATAAGATAGAAAAATAAAGGCAATTTTACTGTACATTTCCTTCAAAATTTACTAATGTCAACAATAAGAATTAAATAATAAAAAACCAGGGGCTGAGGTTTCAGCTCAGTGGTAGAGTGCTGGCCTAGCATGTGTGAGGCACTGGGTTAGATCAGCAGCACCACATATACATAAATAAATAAATAAATCGAAGGTATTGTGTCCATCTACAACTAAAATATATATATAATTTTAATAATAATAATAATAATAATAATAATAAACCAGTCAGAGTTGGTGGTGCACGCCTGTAATCGCAGCACTTTGGGAGACTGAGACAGTTGAATTGCGAGTTCAAAGCCAGCCTCAGCAATGGCGAGGTGCTAAGTAATTTAGTGAGACCCTGTCTCTACATAAAACACAAAATAGGGCTGGGGATGTGGCTCAGTGGTCTAGTACCCCTGAGTTCAATCCCTTGTACCAAATAATAATAATAATAATAATAATATTAATAATCCCTTCCAATATCAACAGATTGAACACTTACAAATCACAAAGTAAGAAGTAATAGCTATAACCGCTAGGGAACATGCAGTCAGGATCAGAGTGAGAAGTCTTAATTCCTACAAAAAATATGTTGTCAGTTTCCCTGAGCTCTGGAAATTCCTTTTATCTTACTTTCTTTTTCTTGAACACTTGTATATCTTCACTAATCTGTCATAAAATGAATTAATATAATCTATGGTTTATTTGAGGAACCAGATAACTTTCTCTGAATTTTTGAGCTGTTCTCTTGGGCAATTTATTTGGAATTGCATGTTTTTATTTCAACATTTGCTTATGTTCTTATGTTCCTTTTACTTGACAGTACCTATGTGCATTTTCAATGTGAGTTCTTTCTTTGATTGCTCCTATTTAAAAGGTAATAGTCTTTTTGCATACTAATAAGATGATAAAGGGGAGGAATCTGGGAAATTCTGCAACTTCTCTTGGGTGTTGTTACTCAGGAACCCCTCTCACCAAATCTGTTATTTTACTTATTCTTAGGTATGTTGACTTCAGTTTTCTGTTTTACAGGTAGATGGGACTCAGAACAAGTCCTTTAAAATCACATGCTTTACACAGGCTTTCAGTGTTGTTTGTGTAATGGAAATTGCTCCTTTTCCACCTATTCTTCACTCTACTCTTTTTTGGTAGTCTCCTTTGTCTAAGAGTTAAATGGTAGAGTAAAAGGAAAATGTCAGTGTAATGGTTTTGCCTTCAACACCATTTTTCACACATGTAAAACTAGATAACTCTTATTACAGATATTTCCAAACATACAAAATGCATAGATAATAGTATAACCACAATACCATTATCACATCCAATAAAACTACTAATAATGCCTTAATGTCTGCTAAAAACTGGTCTATGCCATTGTCCCAGACTATCTTTAAAATGTTTTCTTCCGAACAATTGTTTTGTTTGAATAAGAGTCTAAACTACACGTTGCATTTGGTTGATATCTCTCTTAATGTTTTTAGTTAACAGATCACCACCTTTTTTCATATCATTTGCTGGTGGAAGAAACTGATTCCTTTGTACTATAGAATTTTCTGTATTCTACATTTGACTGAATTCATCCTCAGGTAACTTTAATATGTACTTTACCTCTCATTTCTTTTACACTGGTAGTTAGATCAAGATATTTGGTTAGATTTGAGGTTCAAATTATTTTTCCTCTGTTTCTGAGTTGTTACTCTGGGTCTTTCCAAGGTAATTCCCACATTTTCCAATACCCTATCCACATTTCAGACCTCATAAGTATAATAGAATAGCAAAGTATAAAATAAAGGCTGAAAAGACTATGTTGATGAAATTTCACAGAAAGTCCAAGAAATGAAAAGATGGAAGATAAAAAAGAGATAATAAATCTTGATAATAAGCCTAGGATATCCAATATTCAATAAATTGGAGCTCCAAAACAGAAATGATGGAAAAATGGAAAAGGAAGTATCCAAAATTCATTCAGAACATTGAATAAAAATATTCACACAGTGATTTATCAAAAATTGAAGAAACAAAAGAATGTTAATGCCATTCATTGAAAAGACCACAAGGAACACAAATGTAATTAACAAGTTGAATTTATTACTGATTCTATTACCGAAGAACAGACACTGGGGAATTGAAAATATTATTCTTATACAATGAGCATCTTATTTTTATCATTTTTTTCTGCATTATGATGGTCTCTGACAGTTAATAATAGTCTTTGACTTTCTGTAAGGATTATTCCTTGGTGGAATATTCATATAATAGTGTCTACTAAATTATTATTAAACCTCTATATAAATAACCTATGTAATTAGACATACACGGAAGTACACAAAATTCAGTATTTTGGAAAGTATAAATATTCTTTTAAAATAATTGATGAGATAATAAGTAAAACAATATGTTATAGAAATTTACTATTCTCTTTATCCAATCTGTATATTCTTATAATATGGGCAACACATCTAAATGATTTTTGGACCAGTTAATCTTTGAAGTTTCTGAAGAAAGGGAAATAGGAAGTGAAATAGAAAAGAAAAAAAAGATGTTGACAGCTTCACACAAATAGCTAATTTCCTCTATGTGAAGAGAGGGGAGAAAATTTAGATTAGAAGAGTACTATACAGCTATGTGACATAACCTGGCCCCTTGACAATTTTCTCAAACTGAACAAGTGAAAAGGCAAGTAAGAAGTCAACTTTTATTAATGTAGAAACAAATGAGGCAATGTTTCCTAAATTAAGCAAAATTATCTCTCTTCTAGACAAATATGACAATTTCATCATATGAACTTTCTGTATTTGGGGTATATGAGGACCTCTAAAGAATCAGTTTAATGTTCTAGTTCATGCATATCAGTGATTTGCCATCCATTTTGTTGTTGTTGTTTATATATCATATCTGTGACTTTTGGCTTCAAACATCCAACCCAAAAATGGACAGGGCATTCAATGTATCAACATTAGGAGGCACTCCTGATTGCTATCAAACTATGCTCATTAGGAAGACATTTTTAAATGTCTCCTATTTTGCCTATCAGAAGAAACTGTCTACACTTCTTTACCCCAGGATATCTTAAGAATGATAAATAAATGAATATACCACTAGATAATTTGAGAGTGATTAACTTTGTGTAGAAATTGGTAGAGTGAGGGGAGGCAAGGGACTGCTATTTTCATTATAAACTTGCAGTGTTTTGTTTCATTTTTCGTGTTTGAAACTGATTTTCATAAAAGTTACTAAAATAAATGCTTAAAACATGAGAAGAATGCTCTTCTGAAATGATGAATGAAACCTCGTATCTTTGGAAAAAATGGCAAAACATCCCCAGAAAAAAAAAATTTATTAAGAGCAGTCAACATTAAGACATCCTGGGAAAATTACTTGGTACTTTCCAGGAATAGTAACATCAGACTGACCTCAGATTACTCTGAAGCCATACATATCAGAAATCATTGTAGCAAAATATGCAGAGCTCTCAAGGAAAGAAAATGTTATCCTCAAACAACACCAAGCCAAATTATCTTTCAGGTTGTGAAATAATAGTGGAACATTTGCAGACACCAACAACTCAACAAATAGAACAACAATGAGCCTTTTCTAAAAATATGATCAAATCGGAGACAGAGAGAGAGAGAGAGAGAGAGAGAGGGACTTAAAAAATAAAATCCAATCAATATAACTCAACAGTGAAAACTAAATATTTCTAATTAAAATGGGTTAAGATCTGAATAGACATTTCTCAAAAGAAGATATGCAAATGGCTAACAGATATTTGAAAAATGCTCAGCAGCACTAACCACAAGGAAATGCAAATCAAAACAACAGTGGGATATCACCTCATCCCATTTAGAATGGCTAGTATCTAACAGACAAAAAGAAAGAAAGAGAAAAAGCAAATGCTCATGAAGATGTAGAAGAAGGGTAACTCAGACATTCTTGATTGGGAAGTAAATTACTATTGCCATTATGGAAAATATCATGAAAGTTCCTCAAAAAATTAAAAGTAGAGCAATTGCATGATCCAGAAATCTCACTAATGGGCATATAACCAAAGAACAAGAAATCATATCAAAGATTCACCTCCACTCCTGTGCTGCATCACAATATCTAGGATATGGAATAATTCTACATTTTCATCAATGGATGGATGAATAAATAAATGTGGCATTTGTATACAATGGAATACTATTGGCCATAAAAGCACAGAATCCTGTTATTTAAGACAACATGAACAGGTATGGAGGGTATTATTTTAGGTTAAATAAGTCAGGTACAATATGAGGTCTACTATATGATCTTATATGTAGAATCTAAAAAAGTTGATCTCAGAAAAGACTATCCTACAGTGAAAAAATTACATTTATTCAAAGTTAAATAATACTTTTAGTTCAGTTTCTCTTTCTTCTGGTAACCTAAATTAGCATTTAATTTAACATTTTTATTAAAAATATAAATTGGATTATATATTTGTGTAATTCTACCATTTAATCAGAATGTATTTCTATCCATCCAACCATATATGATAGAGTGATTTATTGATCCAAGTTATTCACTCATCTGTTAACAGAATTATATATCCAAACTTTTGCCAAGTTCTCAGGTTGAGTTAACTATATTTTGCTGATGCTTCACATTGTATTTAGCTGAATGAGTTGCTTTGGCCGATTCAATGTTAGCAGACAAGGGATAAGCAAAAGTTTGAAATGTATCTGCAAAGTTTGATTTGGCTATTTTATATTTTTACCATTGTCATGAAAGATTCTTATAGTCACCATTTTTCTAATCAAATCACCAAAATAAACATAAGCAACAAAATAAACAAATTGACCTATAGCTTCTTTTTTGAATACCACTTATATTTTTCTATTGTTATATAGTAGTAATTTACTGATAAAGTGTCTATCTATCCATCCTTTCATACATTCATTTATCAGTAAATCCACCTACTGAGATATCTGGAGTGATTGATGTCTGTTAAATAATAACAATGGTTGCTTCTGAGCAATGATTTAATTTTTGAAAATTATTTTATTCCTTTGTGTAATTGAATGATCAAATGATAAAGTTACTGCTAACACATATATTCATTATTAATCTAAAATGATGATAGAAAACATTTCTGAGCAAACTTAAAAGCTATTTCTTGGGGATGAGGTTGTGGCTCCATGGTAGAGCATTTGCCTAGCATGTGTGAGGCACTGGGTTTGAGTCTAAACACAACATAAAAATAAATAAAATAAAGGTCTATTGACAACTAAAAAAAAATTTAAAAAGGTTTTTCTTACTGGCTGGATCTGATGGCATACACTTGTAATCCCAGCAGTTCAGTAAGCTGAGGTAGGAAGATCATGAGTTAAAAGCCAGCTTCAGCAATTTAGCAAGGCCCTACACAACTGATACCCTGACTGTAAATAAAATGGAAAAAATGCTGGGGATGTGACTCAGTGGTTAAGCACCCACAGGTTCAATCCCTAGTATCAAAAAGTAAAATAAAAATAAAAATAAATTATATTTCTTACTGTCTCTCATTCTGATGTATGTAAGAGTTTTGTGCACAAACATATATTTTGTTAAGTTAAACTTTATAATATAACATTCATTTTGCTATTAAAGTCTTTATATAAATGCAGGACATCTCAAGAGCCAGCAAATTTGGACAACTAGCTGCTAAACTTCAGAAGAGTGATAGATTTTAGTTCAATATTAGAAAGAACTTTATAAATAAAACTGTCAAAAGGTGATACATACAATTTCATAAGGTAAAAATCCTCATAATTGGAAGTATTCAAGCAGAGCATGAAAGAATATCTTTCAAGAAAGTTATTCAAGAAAATGTTTGGTTAGTTAGTTTGTTTTTTGTATTTGTCAAAGGGATGAATAAGTGGTTGGGCTATGAGAACTGAAGAACATTCCAGCTCTTAAGATTTGAAGATTATTTTGTTTTAGAGGAAATTGTGTTAGAATATGTGACTTCTACTTCTAAAAACCATGTGACCTCAAATAAAGCTAAAAGGCAAAAAACAAACGGGGGAAAATCATTGCAAATTATATGATATGAAAGAATGATTAACTTTAATATATAAATAAATTATACAAGATAATTTGAAAAAATATTTCTCAGTAGAAATGTCAATTCATATAATAAGGAATATAGATAGCCAATGAGATTAATACAATACATTAAAAAACCAAGGGCTGGGGCTGGGATTGTGGCTCAGCAGTAGAGTGCTTGCCTCGCATGCGTGAGGCCCTGGGTTTGATCCTCAGCACCACGTTCAAAGCAATAAAATAAAGACATTGTGTCCATCTACAACTAAAAAAATATTAAAAAAAAAACCAAGGGCTGAATATTTTCTCTGATATCTGGGTTCTAATTCACAATAAGCTAGGTGGATAGGAAAAAATAAAGGTACTTTGGATTAGGCAGAGGGGAGTAAAGGGACGGGAGGGGGTATGGGGACAGGAAGGATAGTGGAATGAATTGGATATTATTATTGTATGTGTAAATATATGACTACACAACTGGTGTAATTCCATCCACATCACGTACAACTAGAAGAATGAGAAGTTATACTGTATTTATGTACAATGTGTCAAAATACATTCTACTGTTATGTAACTAATTAGAACAAATAAAAATACATTTTGTCACACTAATAATTGGAGAATTATAAACCATAAAAAGGTATCATTTTCCCTACTAAAATTGAAAAAAAATATTTTGCCCAGTGTTGCAAAGTAAAAGGGACCTAAGCACTGCAATTTTATTTAAGCAAATAATAGATAAAATACATTGTTAATAATAATAGACAGGTGCTGGGGCTGTAACTTAGTGGTAGAGCACTTGCCTAGCATGCATGTGTCCCTGGGATCAATCCCTGGCACCACAAAAAAAAGAAGGAAAAAATTACTGAACATTTTAAAGCATTTGCCTTGTGTCAATTAGTCTTTAACTCTTATTTTATTAAATCCTCCTTATTAGAAAGATCACTACTTTATAGATTTTATAGATGAAAAAACCTGACATTTATGAAGTTTGACTCTTTGCCAAAAGCCATGTATTTACTGATTGGTGAAAATATTAATCAACCCAAAATATGTCTGATTTCAAGGATAAGGCTCTTAACTACTATATTGTAGTAGCTCCAATATTTCCCCTATGTTGTTGTCCAATCTTTCTCTTTATTTCTCTCTCCAGCACATCTTGTTGTTCATTCACCTCAAATGTTATCATTGCTTGAACACACTTTTCCCTTAAAAAAAAGGTCCCAGTATAATTTATTAAATATTCCAGTTTTCACAAATTTAATTAAATGCCGCAGTAACCTTATATTATCTTTATATGTGTGTAATTCCTGAGTTGTATTCTCTTTCTTTAATGTTTGACTCTTCCTGGCCCAACACTAAAGTTTTAGTCACTAAAATATATTTACCAAAGAACTCTTTGACTTTAACCTAATAGAATTTACTTTTTAAAACGCTTTTATAATGTTAGCGTAGTTTTAGATTTAAAGAAAAGCTGAAAAAATATTTCACACAGTTTATATACCAATTTTCACTATTGTTAATACCATTCTACTTTGTCACAACTAAGGAACAAATACTGAGACATTATTATCTAAAGATCATACTTAATTCATATTTTTTGGTTCTTATATTTTTTTCTTTTCCAAGATCCCATCTAGAATACCCCATCACATTTAGTTGTCATGTTTTCCATGAGACTTCTCTGTTATGTGATGGTTTTTCAGATTTAATTTAAATAAATACATAAAATAGATTACTGCTTGCAATGGCTTATGACAATTTGTTTGAAGGAAGCTTATTTTATCTATTAATTTGATTCTATGCACTCATAACAGGTACATAATTCATGTTAAAATTTCAGTGATTATAGCTAAAATCACTCACACAAAACCTCCAAAGAGAATAGAAACAGCTCATCAACATTAATTATATAACTACTAATAAGAATGGATTTTGTCCAATATCTAACTACTATAACCCTATGTTGTCAAAATTCCATTATTTGTATATTATAAAGACACAAGTTTATGTCCTTAACCTTAACCACTGGCAACAATATTCTACCAACAATATTGCCCATCCCTTTCTGTACCTCTGTGATTCTTAATTTAAAACTATTATAAAAACTGTGGAAAGAAATATCATGCATGGTGCCTTAAAAGTATTACACAAGGGACATAAATGTTGACTTGTTTTGAAATAGCATCTTCTAACCATTTTATTTCAAGAATGCACAACAAGCACTCTGTGTAATTAAAATCCCCATTGATTTATATGTTAACTCACATATAAGTAGTGATATTTCATCCTTTCCATGGTATTGGGATTTCCTATACAAAGGTTAATATAGAGTGAATGTTTTTATCCCTCCAAAATTCATATGCTAAAATCTAATCTGAATGAAGTGGTATTTAGAGGTAGGGCCTTTGGGACATAATTGGGTTTATATGAGGCCATAAAGGTAGAGACCACATGATGGGGTTTTTGCCCTGTAATAAGAAACACCAGAACCCACTCTCTTTCTGACATAGGATGATACATCAAGAAGGCAGCCATCTTCAAATAAGGAAGGGGACAGGAAATGCACCAGCCCCCAGGTCATGAGACTTCCCAGGCTCCATAACTGTGAGAAATAATTCTTTGTTGATTAAGCCACAGATTCTATGATATTTTTTTCACATAAATCCAATCTGACTATAACAGAGCCTATTCTAATTATTACAACAACCATTTGGAATGGAAATAAAATTATAGAAAGAATGTGAGCAGCAGAAAATGAAGTGATAGTGTTTAGATATAAGGTGTCCCACAAAAGATCATGTGTGAGACAATGCAAAAATGTTCAGAAGTGAAGTGATTATGAGAGCTGTAACCTAATCAGTGGATCAGTCCATTGATATGGATTAACATGGTGGTAATTATAGGTAAATAGGGCGTGGCCGGAGGAAGCAGGTTACTGGGAGCATGTCCTTGTGATTTATGTTTTGAC
>PVHX01016036.1:0-44581 GCA_004024805.1 Geosciurus inauris
TCACTGTTTTTCACCAGTTTAATTTGGAAGATGACTATCTTACTACTGGATGTTTTGTAGGTTCTTTTAAAACCCTCCCTCATAGCCAGGCACAGTGGAACATGCCTGCAATCCCAGCTCTTAGGGAGGCGGAGACAGGAGAATCGCAAGTTCAAAGCCAGCCTTAGCAATGGCGAGGTGCTAAGCAACTCAGTGAGACTCTGTCTCTAAATAAAACACAAAACAGGGTTTGGGATGTGACTCAGTATCTAGTGCCCCTAAGTTCAATCCCTGGTACCAAAAAAAAAAAAAAAAAAACCCTCCCAAATTCCTGAGTCTTTCTATTCAATGGCTCCCTTTGTGAAAATAATTACTTTATATTCTTACCAGTTGCTTAGTTCTGCCACAGCATTTACAAATGCTGATATAACCAGTTTTTATCCACTATCAACTAGGATCTGCTGGAACTGGCTCTGGACCATCATTTTCTAGTGATACTTTCACCTGAAAGTCAGTGGTATCTAAGACCTGTTTGATCCTTGTGTAACACGAGAACCCAAGAGTAACTCCATTCAATCTGTAGTTTTAAAATAAGAAAGCAAAGTTTAGATGCTTGGAAACTAATGTTTCTTTTTTTATAGTTATAAAGAAGAGATCATTTTATTCTATGAGTCTGGGGTCTAGTCACATTAACTGCATCCTTTACAAGTAATATCAGAAGAGGGAGCCAGAAAAAACAATTTTGTAATAGAGTCGTTGTGTAGTTTTGGCATCAGTGGAGATTTCCCAGGAGATTTTCAGTTTTAGAAGTTAAATTTAACTTAGCACAGAAAAAAGTCACTCAATACCTGTCCCGTAGTCTATAAACCATTTGACACTTTTGAATAGGGTTTACACACATACAAGAAACACACCTCTCCATCACTAGTGCCCTTACAACTTCTCTTGTACAAGTTTTAACATTTCCAACTACAATGCAAAAACTTCCTTCATTATCAGTCCCATCCAACCAGCCCAGAATCTCCCCACTGGGATTTATTATTCTCCTACTGTTTTCAGGAAGAAATAGTTTGCATTAAGATTTAACTTTAATGAATTTGTGAGTAATTTTTTTTCTGTTCCATTTGGCACAGTGCCTTGCAGACCTAGTCAAGTTTTGGCTTTAGTTAGTGTCACTGTTATAATTATATCCTAATTGTCATTACAAGAGTAGAAACAAAGAGTAGAAGACAGTGATTAAGCAAACATTTTCTGAAAAGACTTTTCAGTCTGCCAATAACTTTTTCATGTTGTTTTCTTTCCCTGAAAGCAATTGGAAACAAAATAGAATTACAAAATCTTTAGATAAATAGATGATAGATGTCTCTTATAAATCTACAGAGTTCCCTCTAATCCCTTTTTTTAATCCCTAGGATAGACATAGTTGGAAAACATGCTTAAGAACAGCTAGGATGATTCAGAATTTACCAGAATTAAATATATATGTATGTAAAATATATATAAACACATATACATACATACATATATAGTGAAATTTGGAAACCTCTATAATATGCAGAAAAGGATAATTCTTTCAAAAAAGGGCATCTTAGTAAGAATTGCATTACAAGGACCACTCCCATGCAGGATCCCCAGCTCCAATGCCCATATACCATGCAGAACCCCTAAACAATGTTCCCACATGGAACTCCCAAATCCTGCACAGGATCCTGGCTGCTGCTCCTGTGTGGACCTCCATCTATCAGCATGGGCCTCCCTGTTTGCCTGCACCTGAGGACACTGGACAGGATCAGGGAGCAGCCTCCTACTTCAACACAGCATGCCACAGAACTGCATCTCCAAATACATCACCCAACATCACCACTTGTCCTGGCCCAACACTTATCTCTGAAAGCAGACACCTCCATTGTGGGACACCTCCATTGCCATCTGATTGGATTATCCTTGCTACTGCAATCAACATCTTTAGTTGGGGAACTCCCAGGTTGGGACACCAGCTGGGGCCCAGAAGCAGTATGAAGTATTGGAACCCTTCAGGAAATCTATAAGCCTATAGGATAAAGACTGTAACACCTAGGATCTGCAGTGCTAGAAGGGAAGACACACATACAACATGAAAAAACAAGGGAAGAAAGCACCCCAAACAAACCAAGATACTACATTATTAGAATCCATGGTCATCACAGCAGAAGAAATGTCAGAGAAGGAGTTCAAGGTGTACATAACTAAACTGTTCTGTGAATTAAAGGATGATATAAGAGAGCAAACACAGGCAGCAAAAGATTATGTTGATAAGGAGCTACATAGGCAAATACAAAAAGCAAAAGATTACTTCAATAAGGAGATAGAGATTCTGAAAAGAATCAAACAGAAATCCTTGAAATAAAACAATAAACCAAATTAAAATCTCAATAGAAAGCATCGCCAACAGATTAGATCACTTGGAAGACAGAACTTCAGACAATGACGACAAAATATTTAATCTTGAAAATAGAGTTGACCACACAGTGAAGATGGTAAAAAAAAAAAAAAAAAAAAACCACAAGCAAGAACATCCAAGAATTGTGGGATAATATAAAAAGACCAAATTTAAGAATTATTTGGATAGAGGAAGGCATAGAGTTTCAAACCAAAGGAATGAACAATCTATTCAATGAATAATATCAGAAAAATTTTTAAACATTAAGAATGAATTGGATAATCAAATACAATAGGCTTATATTTGTATATACACCAAATATACAAAATAACAACAGACCTACATCAAAGCATATTATAATGAAAATGCCTAGTATACAGGAAAATAAAAAGGGAATCTTAAAAGCCAAAAGAGAAAGGAATTAGATTGCATATAGGGGAAACCAACTAAGACCTCTGCAGACTTCTCAATGCAGACCCTTAAAGCTAGAAGAGCTTGGAATAACATATACCAAGCTCTGAAAGACAATAGACGCCAACCAAAAATCTTATAACCAGCAAAATTAAGTTTTAGATTTAATGATGAAGAAATGTTAGAGAAGGAGTTCAAGATAAACACAAGTTAAAAGAATTTACAGTGAGAAAGCATGCCCTACAGAACATTCTTGGCAAAATATTCTATGAAGAAGAAATGAAAAGCAACAATGAAAACCTGCAAAGGGAGGAACCACACTAAAGGAAAGGCCAATCAAAGAAGAAATCTAATCAAGTTAAAAAACAAAAATAAACCAAAATGTCTGGAAATACAAACCATGTCTCAATAGTAACCCTGAATGTGAATGGCCTAAACTCATCAATTAAAAGACACAGACTGGCAGATTGGATTTTTAAAAAACACCCAACAATATGCTGCCTCCAAGAGGCTCATTCATAGGAAAAGATATCCACAGACTGAAGGTAAAGGGATGGGAAAAAAATGTCTCACTCACATGGACTGCATACACAAGCAGAGGTTTCCATCCTCATACCAGATAAAGTGGACTTCAAACCAAAGTTAGTGAAAAGTGATAGTTTATTTCATATTGCGTAAGGGAATCATACATCAACAAGACATACCAATCTTAAATATCTGTGCCCCAAACAGTGGGGCATCTATGTATGTCAAACAAATTCTCTTCAACTTCAAGAATTAAATAGAGCACAACACAATAATCCTGGGTGACTTTAGCACATCCCTCTCAACACTGGATAGATCTTCTAAACAAAAACTAAACAAAGAAAGTACAAAACTCAATAAACAATCCATAATCTAGACTTAACAGACATATATAGAATATTCCATCCTTCAACTTGTGAATACACTTTTTTCTCAGCAGCACATGAATCCTTCTCCAAAATAGATTATATGCTATGCCACAAAGCTAGTCTTAGCAAATAAAAAAAAAGAGAGATACTACTCTGCATTCTATCTGACCATAATGGAATGAAATTAGAAATTAATGACAGATTAAAAAATAGAAGCTATTCCAACACCTGGAGACTCAATAATATGCTATTTAATGATGCATGGATAAGAGAAGACATCAGGGAGGAAATTAAAAAAATTCTTAGAGGTAAATGAGAACTCTGATACAACATGTCAAAATCTCTGGGACACGGGGCTGGGGTTGTGGTGCAGTGGTAGCGTGCTCGCCTAGCATGCATGAGGCACTGGGTTCGATCCTCAGCACCACGTAAAAGTAAAATAAAGATATTCTGTCTGCCTACAACTAAAAAATAAATATTTTAAAAAAAAATCTCTGGGACACTATGCAGCAGTGCTAAGAGAAAAGTTCATTGCATTAAGCTAATTCACTAAAAGAAGAAAAGTCAACAAATTAATCACTTGACTCTATATCTCAAAGCCCTTAAAAAAATAGGAACAACCCAACACCAAAAGAAGTTTCTACTTATTTTGAAATCAATGAAATTAATCAGGTCTGAAATCAATAAAATTGAAACAAAAAAATTGACAAAATAAAAAGCTGGTTCTTTGAAAAAATAAATAAAATTGACAAACCCTTAGCCACCTAATGAAAAGAAAGAGAAAAACTCAAATTACTAAAATTCATGACGAAAAAGGAAATGTTACGACAGACTGCTGAAATACAGAGGATAATCAGAAACTACTTTGAAAATTTATGATCCAGTAAAATAGAAAACCCCAAAGACATTAAAAAACTTCTAGAGGCATGTGACCTACCCAAACTGAACCAGGAGGACATTCACAACTTAAAGAGATCAATTACAAGCAATGAAATATAAGATGCCATCGAAAGCCTACAAACCGAGAAAAGCCTGGGACCAGACAGACTTGCAGCCAAGTTGTACAAGACCTACAAATAATACTCCTCAAATAATACTCTAATACTCCTCAAATTTTTCCATGAAATATAAAGGAAGGGAACCCTTTCAAACTCATTCTACTAGGCTAGTATCACCCTGATACCAAACCAGAGACACATCAAAGAAGGAAAATTTCAGACCAATATCTCTGATGAAGAAAAATGCAAAAATTCTCAGTAAAATTTTGGCTAATTACATACACAAACATATTTAAAAGATAGTGCACCACAATCAAGTGGGGTTTATTCCAGGGATACAAGGTTGGTTCAACATACGGAAATCAATAAACATAATCCATCACATCAATAGAATTAAAGATAAATATCACATGATTTTATAAATTGATGCAGAGAAAGCATTTGGCAAAATACAGCACACTTTCATGTTCAAAACACTAGAAAATCTAGGGATAAGTAGGAACATACCTCCACTTTGTAAAAGTTATCTATGCTAAACTCAAGGCCAACATCATCCTAAATGGGGAAAAATTGGAAGCATTCCCTCTAAAAACTGGAACAACATGGGGATGCCCTTTTTCACCACTTCTATTCAACATAGTTCTTGAAACTCTAGCCAGAGCAATTAGACAGATGAAAGAAATTAAAGGATACAAATAGGAAAAGAAGAACTCAAACTACCATTATTTGCTGATGACATAATTCTATACTCAGAGGATCCAAAAAATTCCACCAGAAAACTTCTAGAATTAATAAATGAATTCAGCAAAGTAAGATATAAAATCAATACCCACAAATCAAATGATTTCTATACATCAGTGATGAATCCTCTAAAAGAGAAATCAGGAAAACTACTCTGTTCACAATAGCCTCAAAAAATAATAAAATACTTGGAGATTAATCTAATAAGAGATGTGAAAGACTTCTACAATGAAAACTACAGAACACCAAAGAAATTGAAGAAGACCTTAGAAGATGGAAAGATCTCTCATGCTCTTGGATAGGCAGAATCAGTTTTGTCAAAATGGCCATAATACCCAAAGCACTGTACAGATTCAATGTGATCCCAATTAAAATCCCAATGTCATTCTTTATAAAAGTAGAAAACACAATTATGAAATTCATTTGGAAAAGAGATCTAGTATAGTCAAAGCAGTTCTTAGAAGAGTGAAAAGGAGGCATGACAATACCAGACCTTAAACTATACTACAAAGCTATAGTAACAAAAATGACATGGTATTGGCACCAAAATAGACACATAGACCAATGGCACAGAATAGAAGACACAGAGACTAACCCACATAAATACAGTTATCTCATACTAGACAAAGGTGCCAAAAGCATAGATTGGAGAAAAAGATAGCCTCTTCAACAAATGGTCCTGGTAAAGCTGGAAATCCATATAATCCATATGCAGCAAAATGAAACTAAACCTCTTTCTCTCACCATGCACAAAACTCAGCTCAAAGTGGATAAAGGATATAGGAATTAGACCAGAGACATTAAGTCTAGTAGAGGAAAAGGTAGGCCCAAATCTTCATCACATCATATTAGGCCCCAACTTCCTTAACAAGACTCTTAAAGCACAAGAAACAAAGTCAAAAATCAATAAATGAGATAATTCAAACTAAAAGCTTCTTCTCAGCAAAAGAAATAATCAATGAAGTGAGCAGAGAGCCTACATTCTGGGAGCAAATTTTTGTCACACACACATCAGATAGACCACTAATCTCCAGAATATATAAAGAATTCAAAAAACCTAACAACAAAAAACAACCCAATCAATAAGGAACTGAACAGAAATTTTCAGAAGAAGATATACAATCAGTCACCAAATATATGAAGAAACGTTCAACATCTCTAACAATTAGAGAAATGCAAATCAAAACTACTCTAAGATTTTATCTCACTCCAGTCAGAATGGCAGTTACCAAGAATACAAGCAACAGCCTAAGTGCTAGTGACGATGTGGGGGAAAAGGCACACTCAAACATTGCTAATGGTACTGCAAATTGGTGCAACCAATCTAGAAAGCAGTATGAAGATTCCTTAGAAAACTTGGAATGGAACCACCATTTGACCCAGCTATCCCACGCCTCGGTCTATACTCTAAAGACTTAAAAACAGCACAATACAGTTATGCAGACACTTCAACGTTTATAGCAGCTCAATTCACAATTGCTAAACTGTGAAAGCAACCTAGATTCCCTTCAATAGATGAATGGATAAAGAAACTATGGTATATATACACAATGGCATATTACTTAGCAATAAAAGAGAATAAAATTATGGCATTTGCAGTTAAATGAATGGAGTTGGAGACCATCATACTAAGTGAAGTAAGCCAATCCCAAAGAACCAAAGGCCAAATGTTTTCTCTGATTAGTGGATACTGATACATAATGGGGATGGGAGTGGGGAGCATGGAAGAAATGGAGAAACTTTGGATAGGGCAAAGGGGAGGTAGGGGAAGGGAGGGAGCATGGAGGTACAAAAGATGGTGGAATGAGATGGACATCACTACCCTAGGTACATATATGAAGACATGAATGGTGTGACTTTATCTTGTTTACACCCAGAGAAATGCAAAATTGTGCTCCATATGTATGAAAAGCATTCTTGAAAAGCATTCTTCTGTTTTAAAAAGTGACTATGACTTGAAAAGCATTCTTCTGTTTTAAAAAATAACAATAAGTAATTTTTTTAAAAAAAGACTTATATTGCCACCTGACTCCCAAGGCTACAGTAGAAGAACTGAGCCAAGAACATAGGACCAAAAATTGGATAAATTTAAACAAAAAGGTGCCATGAAAATGTTCCCTGATATATAAAACTTTAAAAAAAAAACTTCCCCAAAAATAAATAAATAAATCTTTTCAGAATTCTTGGAAGAATCATTAAGGGAAAGAATGGCAAAGGATAACTTTGAAATCCAGCTTGATCATTTAATAGTTGTAGGATGACCTAAGATAAGATGCTTAGCCCCCTTAAACCTCAGGTGTTTTATATTTATTCTGAGATGACTATGATGATTAAATGGGTTAACGTCTCTCATACATTCGCAGGACTGCCATAAAGATAGTAAGCACACTGTCAGTGTTATCCCCAAAAACTTACAGTTAACACATTTTAATGGTGAAAAACAAAAATATAAAGATGTACAGCTTGAGTGAGGAGATTTAAATGTCTTTATTCACACATGATGTAACTGTGTATACAAAAAATTCTAAGGAATTCTCACCCTCCCCCAACTCCAAAAAAAGATGCTAAAACTAAAAGATGAATCTAGCAAGGTCTTGGGGTACAAAATTAATATATAATAAAAATTAATGTAGCTTTATATTTCAAAGCAGATAATTGCAAAATAAAATTTAAAACAAAACTATTCATAATATCAAAATAAACAAAAAATTCTTAAATATACATTTAATTGACAACATTTAAGGTTTTTCACATTTAAAATTATAAAATATTGCTAAGAGAACTAAATAAATGGAGATACTATATATATATAATTTTTGTGAACTTAAATAATCAATATTAAACATCCAATCTCCCCAAATTGATCTATAATTTAACATAATCAGAATAAAAGTTCTAAGAAGATAGTTACTTAAATTACTTTTAATTAACTACCAAATTTGAAAACTCACTATAAAATTACAATAATCAGGCTACAATATAAAACAACATTAATAAAGCATTACTCTATAGTATGCTGATTTTAAGCCCTTTGGGTATAAGCCAAGGAGTGGGATAGCTGGGTCAAATGGTGGTTCCATTCCAAGTTTTCTAAGGAATCTCCATACTGCTTTCCAAATTAGTTGCACCAATTTGCCGTCCCACCAACAATGCTTTGAGTGTACCTTTTCCCCCACATCCTCACCAACACTTATTTGTATTCTTGATAATTGCCATTCCGACTAGAGTGAGATGAAATCTTAGAGTAGTTTTGATTTTTATTTCTCTAATTGCTAAAGATGTTGAACATCTTTTTCATATAATTGTTTATCTATTTATTGTACATCTTCTGTGAAGTGCCCGCTTGATTCCTTCACCCATTTATTGATTGGGTTTTTTTTGGTTTTGGGGTTTTTTTGGTGTTGTTTTTTGAGTTCTTTATATATTCTGGAGATTAGTGCTCTAGCTGATGTGTGTGTGGTAAAGATTGTCTCCCATTCTGTAGGCTTTCTCTTCATGTTATTATTTCCTTTGCTGAGAAGCTTTTTAGTTCAAATCCATCCCATTTATTAATTCTTCATTTTACTAATTCTTCTTGTGCTTTAGGAGTCATGTTAAGGAAGTCAGGTCCTAAGCTGACATGATGAATATTTGGGCCTACATTTTCTTCTGTTAGGCCCAGGGTCTCTGGTCTAATTCCTAGGTCCTTTATCCACTTAGAGTTGAGTTTTGTGCAGGGTGAGAGATAGGGGTTTAATTTCATTTTGCTACATATGGACTTCCAGTTTCCCCAGCACCATTTCTGGAAGAGGCTATCTTTTCTCCAATATATGTTTTTTGGCACCTTTGTCTACTATGAGATAATTGTATTTATGTGGGTTAGTCTCTGTGTCTTCTATTCTGTACCATTGGTCTACATGTCTATTTTGGTACCAGTATCACATCAATGTTTATAAGTAGCTCAATTAACAATGGCTAAACTATGGAACCAACCTAGATGCCCTTCAACAGATGAATGGATAAAGAAAATGTGATATATATACAAAATGGAATATTACTCAGCCTTAAAGAAGAATGAAATTCTGGCATTTACAGGTAAATGGATAGAGTTAGAGAATATCATGCTAAGTGAATAAAGGCAATCCCAAAAAGCCAGAGGACAAATGTTTTCTCTGATATGTGGATGCTGTCCATAATGGGGAGGGGACTAGGGAAGAATGGAGGCACTTTGGATTGGGCAGAGAGGAGTGAGGGGATGGGAGGGGGTATGAGGGTGGGGAAGATGATAGAATGATACAGACATCATTACCCTACGTACATGTACAATTGCACGAATGGTGTGACTCTGCATTGTGTATAGCCAGGGAAATGAGAACTTATGCTCCATTTGTGCACAATGAGCTGAAATGCATTCTGCTGTCATGTATAACTAATTAATACAAATTAAAACTTTTAAACAAGTAAATAAAGCATTACTCTAAAAAAGCAACAAACTGGAAGAAAGTGACAGAAACAACTCAAAATATATATTATATTGCTTTTCAACAAATGTGCCAGGACTATCCAGTAGAAGATAGGACAACCTGTTAAACAAAATGTGATGAGGCAACTGGATAACATATAGAATAAAATTAACCTTGATACTTACTTCACCTCATAAACCAAATTATTTCAAGGTTAAGTAATAAACTTAAATCAAAAACTGATATTATCAATCCTCTGGAAGGAAACATAGGACATTATCTTTGTTGCCCTGTATTTCACAAAAATAGAATTTGAAAAAAGCACTAACTTTATAATTAAAAAAAATTAAAATTGCAATTAAAATTATCTTGCTTTATGGAAGACATTATTAATAAAATATAAAAACAATATAACTAGGAAAAATACATATTTCTGTCAAAGAATTAATATCTAGAATACATGAGAAACTACTCCTATTTAAAAATAAACTGAAAATAATACAGAAAATATTGATTTGATTTCAAGGAAACAGTGACATTGAAAAATGAGCCTATCTTAATACACAAGTGTGCACCACGAAACCTCACTCACCCTTCATCCCAGGACACACACAACTATGCAGGGCAATTGTCTCAACAAGAAAATACATAATCAAATATTCTTGAGCAATATCAAAATCTAGCTTCTGATAATTAAAGATTCTTGAAAACACAAAATAGGCCTGTGTTCTATTACTCAAACTTATGGTAGTGAGATGATGAATGGTATTGTAATCCATGTTAACTTTATCTCCACTGGGTCCCTAAAACTATCCAATCATTTTCTAGAGTTCTTAATTAAAGGAAGAGACACCTCAACAACTGAAAGAAAAACAACACTGTCTCTCAATTCTTGAGGACCAAGGAGCTATTTTGGACAAAAGATCAAGTAGCTGCCTATTTGAGATGTTCATAAAAAGGGAATGTAAAGAAAACTCTGATCTCTCAAAGTTCTACAGGCAGGAACCAGACTGAGAACCTACTCCACTGTCTGGAATTCCAAAGTTCAGCTCAGAAATCTCTTTTTATATTACATCCAATGGTAAGTGCCAAGGAATTGCACACTGGATACACTGGACAGTGATGGACACAAGAAGACATCATCAGGAGTGGCTGTGGTCATTCCCTAGGTTGTCACCCCACCAAGCAAAGCTGGACAAAGTCAAACTAAGACCTTGTCATCAATTATCAAAAATAGAGATAGCGATTAGTCTTCATATCCATATACATCACATGTTAAATTTTCTTTTGATTTTTTTCTGTTTAAAAATTATTAGAAGAGTTTTGTTTGTTTAATTTTGGTTTTATAGTTTGTTTTGAGCTAGAATAACTTCTTGGTGTCAGCAGATACACATATTTGAAAATGGGCATATTGGGTTAGACTCTCAAAATGTTGGGCTATAGTGGATATTTTTTTCTTTATTTTAGTTCTCTGCTATTAATTTACCTCTTTCTAAAATTATGCTTACTACTCTTGATTTAAATAATTTTTTATCTTAGAATAGTTTTAGACTTACAGACAAATTGCAAATATAGTACAAAGAAGTCCTACAAACCTTTTCCCAACTTTCACATAGTATTACATCTTACATTACATGGAACATTTGTCAGACCCAAGGAAGCAATAATAATATATTAAGACTAATTAAACTCAACACATGATTCAAATTTCACTAATTTCCCCCCAATGGTTCTAATCCTGATGGGTCCCATCCAGAATTCCATCCAGGACCAAAAACTGATTTATATCTGGTATTTTCTAGATTCATCTAGACTTATAGTTTCTTAGATTTTCTTGTTTTTGATCATCTTAACAGCATTGAGGAGCATTTGTCAGGTATTTTATAGAATACCTTTAATTTGTTTTTGCATAATGTTTTTCTCTTAGATAACCTGTACATATGGGTTTTGAGGGCCAGAGAAATAAAATGGCCTTCTTCTCACATCACATCAGCAAGCATATGTTATCAACACTATTCCCCATCCCTCCCTATTTTGTCCCTGCTTTTATAATTTCTGAAAGGTATTGTATTCTACGACTACTTGTAGCTTTTGTAAAATTGACTAACTGTATTGCTATATCTTGACATAACACAAGTAAGCAAAGATGCATGAAGCAGCACAACATGTTTTATATCACCCCCTGGCTGCTGCATCTTCCCATCAAAATTACAATTTTATCTCATAATACACAAATGAACGATCTCATAGGAGTAAACACTTGATATTTTTCTTCACAAATCTTTTCTGTCGATTTACTAAATTTGAAGGTTTAAAGTATTTATAATTTGCATTTGAAAGCATATGCCTGAGTCAGAAAACTACAATAACAAAAATATAACTCATAAAATGTAAGTGCTTTCACTAAAGTGCAATAACACTACAACAAATATTAGAAACACAGAAAAGATCGTACATAATTTAAATATCAAATGCATAGCAAAAAATTGTGAACATACATATAGCAACCATCACAGAAAACTAAATAATGCAGTGCAAACTGATGAAAGTGATTTGAAATATGTAGTGCAACTTTACCCCCTCATGAAAGGATGTAGGTACTAAAAATTTTCCTCTTTTGGATTTGAGTATTCAACTTTTAGAAATTAGATACAGAATATATTTCTCCACCACTGATATGACAGCAAATTAACAATCAATTCTAAAAAAAGCAACAATAAATCACATTTAAACATTAACAATTATTGAATTGTTCTGTTAAATGCACAGAAAATAATGAATCTTTCAACATGATGTTTATTTAAGGAATATGGTCCCAAAAGCAAGTCACTGTGAATATATTTTATAACTCAGAAATCATCCTGCTTTGAGTTGATGTTACTGCACATCAGAAGAGGATATGTATGAGTTTATCATCCTACCAGGATATTTTTCCTCCCATTACCTCAGTAGGCCCAGAGGAAAAACATAAAGTTAAATACACTTTTCTTCCAGTGTCACAAAAAAAAGAGAAAATTTTTAAGAGAAATTATTAAGAGAAAGGTGTTGAAATCTCACACTGTCCACGTGTAATCTGTTTGTCCTTAAATTTCTCTCAG
The DNA here is from genome assembly GCA_004024805.1 of Geosciurus inauris. Lineage (NCBI taxonomy): Eukaryota > Metazoa > Chordata > Mammalia > Rodentia > Sciuridae > Geosciurus > Geosciurus inauris. Next base: position 12,982 of record PVHX01016036.1, read on the forward strand.
TTTGCTTCATGCATTTTGAAAATTGGTTATAAAGGATATTAACGTTTAGATTGTTACGTCCTCTTTATCCATTGATCCCTTATTATTATGAAATGTTCGTTTTTTTCTAATTAGTTATACATGATGACAGAATGCATTTCATTTCATTGTACACAAATGTAGCACAATTTTTCATTTCTCTGGTTGTACACAATGCAGAGTCACACCATTTATGCATGCATGTACCTAGAGTAATGATGTTTGTCTCATTCCACCATCTTACCTACCTCCATGCCCCCTTCCCTCTACCCTTCCCTTTGCTCAATCCAGAGTTCCTCCATTCTTCCCATGCCCCCCCCCATTATGTATCAGCATCCACTTATGAGAAACATTCAGCCTTTGGTTTGAGGGGATTGGCTTGCTTCGCTTAGCATGATATTCTCCAGCTCCATCCATTTACCTCCAAATGCCATAATTTTATTCTCTTTTAATGTTGAGTAATATCCCATTGTGTATATATACCACAGTTTCTTTTTCCATTCATCTATTGAAGGGCATCTAGGTTGGTTCCACAGTTTAGCTAGTGTGAATTGAGCTGCTATAAACATTGCTGTGACTGTGTCACTGTAGTATGCTGATTTTCAGTCCTTTCAGTATAGACTGAGGAGTGGAATAGCTCGGTCAAATGGTGGTTCCATTCCAAGTTTTCTAAGGAATCTCCATACTTCTTTCCAGATTGGTTGCACCAATTCGCAGTGCCACCAGCAATGTTTGAGTTTTTCCCCACATCCTAATCAACACTTTTATTAGGCCCAGCATCTCTGGTCTAATTCCTAGGTCCTTTATCCACTTTGAGTTGAGTTTTGTGCATTGTTAAAGAGAGTGATTTAATTCCATTTTGCTACATATGGACTTCCAGTTTTCCCAGCACCTTTTGTTGGAGAGGCTAACTTTTCTCCAATGTATGTTTTTGGCACCTTTGTCTAGTATGAGATAACCATATTTATGGGGGTTTGTCTCTTTGTCTTTTATTCTGTACTGTTGGTCTACATGTCTATTTTGGTGCCCATACCATGCTGTTTTTGTTACTATAGCTTTGTAGTATAGTTTAAGTTCTGTTGTTGTGATGCCTCCTGCTTCACTCTTCTTGGTAAGAATTGCTTTGGCTATTCTGAGTCTCTTATTTTTCCAAATGAATTTAATGATTTTTTCTAGTTCTATGAGGAATGTTGTTGGAATTTTAATTGGAATTGTATTAAATCTGTATAACACTTTTGATAGTATGGCCATTTTGACAAGATTAATTCTTCCTATCCAAGAACATGGAAGGTCTTTCCATCTTTTAAGGTCTTCTTTAATTTCTTTCTTTAGTGTTCTGTAGTTTTCATTGTAGAGGTCTTTCACCTCTTTATTAAATTGATTCCCAAGTATTTTTTTGAGACTACTGTGAATGGGGTAGTTTTCCTAACTTCTCTTTCAGAGGTTTCATTGCTGATGTATAGAAATGCATTTGAATTATGGATATTGATTTTATATCCTATTACTTTACTTAATTCATTTATTAATTCTAGAAATTTTCTGGTGGAACTTTTTGGGTCCTCTAAGTATAGAATCATGTCATCAGCAAATAGTGATAGTTTGAGTTCTTCTTTTCCTATTCATATCCCTTTAATTTCATCTGTCTGATTGCTCTGGCTACAGTTTCAAGGACTATGTTGAATAGAAATGGTAAAAGAGGGCATTTTTGTCTTGCTCCAGTTCTTAGATGGAATGCTTCCAATTTTTCTCCATTTAGAATGATGTTGGCCTTGGGTTTAGCATATGTAGCTTTTATAGTGTTGAGGTATATTCCTACTATCCCTAGTTTTTCTAGTGTTTTGAACATGAAAGGGTGTTGTATTTTGTCAAATGCATTTTCTGCATCTATTGAGATCATCATATGATTTTATCTTTAATTCTATTGATGTGATGAATTACATTTATTGATTTCTGTATGTTGAACTGACCTTGCATGCCTGGGATGAATCTCACTTGCATGGTATACTATCTTCTTAATATGTTTGTGTATGCGATTTGCCAGAATTTTATTGATAATTTTTGCATCTATGTTCATCAGGGATATTGATCTGAAGTTTTCTTTACTTGACGTGTCTTTGTCTGCCTTAGGTATCAGGGTGATACTAGCCTCATAGAATGAGTTTAGAAGGATTCCTCCTTTTCTATTTCATGGAATAGTTTGAGGAGTATTAATTCTTCTTGAAGGTCTTATAGAATTTGGCTAAGAATCCATCTGGTTCTGGGCTTTTCTTGGTTGGTAAGCTTTTGATGGTGTCTTCTATTTCATTGCTTTAAATTGATCTGTTTAAATTGTGAATGTCCTGATTCAGTTTGGCAGATCATATGTCTCTAGAAATTTGTTAGTGTTCATTGAGATTTTCTATTTTATTATAGTATAGATTTTCAAAATAGTTTCTTATTATATTCTGTATTTCAATAGTATCTGTGATTATATTTCCTTTTGCATCACAAATTTTAGTAATTTGAGTTTTCTCTCTCCTTCTTTTTCATTAGGATGGCTAAAGGTTTATCAATTTTATTTAGTTATTCAAAGAGCCAGCTTTTTGATTTGTCAATTTTTTGAATTGTGTCTTTTGTTTCAATTTCATTGATTTCAGACCTGATTTTAATTATTTCCTTTCTTCTACTACTTTTGGTGTTAATTTATTCTTCTTTTTCTAGGGCTTTGAGATGTAATGTCAGGTCATATTTGTTGACTTTTCATTCTTTTAATGAATGAGCTCAAAACAATGAACTTTCCTTTCATCACTGCTTTCATAGTGTCCCAGAAATTTTGATATGTTGTACCAGAGTTCTCATTCACCTCTAGGAATTTTTCTATCTCCTCCCTGATGTCTTCTGTTATTCATGCATCATTTAATAGCATATTAATTAGTCTCCAGGTTGAAATGATGTTTTGAATCCAACAGTATTCTTTGGTCTATAATCTACTTAATCTGATGTTGATGTAGCTTCTCCAGATTTCTTTTGAATATCATTAAAATTTTTTTCATCAACTTGCCATTAACCTATTTACATCTTTATATTTCAAGTGAGTTCCTTGTACATAGTATGTAGTCAGAGTTTCCCCTTTTATATACAATACAAAAATCCTTGCTTTATAATTAAGAAATTTAACCTATTTACATTTACTGTGATTATTGATGTGATTAGATTTAAGTTTATCAATTTGCAATTTGTCTTCTGTTTGCCGTCTTTTTTCCCTTGAATTCTTATAGACTGAGAATTTATTTTATTTTTCTCCATTTATTTGTTGACTGTAACCCTTTATTTTATTACTTTAGTGTTCACTTTAAGTTATATAGTATACACCATAAACTTGCCATAGTTTATACCAAACCATGTGTATTGTAATAACTTCATATAATAATCTAGTTTTACTTTTCTCCTCACAGTCTTTATGCTATCTTGTCATATATTTTATTATACATATATTATAAATTCCATAATCTGATTTAGTCATGTTTGTTTAAACAATTATTTAAAACATGTTTAAATAATAAGAAAATTCTTATGTATTTATTCATGTAATTTCTACTTACAGTAGGGTTCTTGCTTTTTTCACTCTTTTCTTTAACCTATATATCTATCTGGCATCATTTACCTTTTTCCAAAAGATTTCTTGTAATATTTCTTGTACTGTGAATTTGCTGATAATAAATTCTTTCTTGAGATACAGATTTGAGAATGTCTTTCTTTCTTCTTTGTTTTAAAAATATTTTTACTTGATATAGAATTTGAGATGGAGCTCTTTCAAAATTGTTTGGTGTTTACAAGACTATTCCACGGTATTCTCACTTGCATTTTTCCTCTGAGAAATACATTATCATTCTTACTTGTGTTCCTCTGTATGGAATGTCTTTTATTTCTTCCTGCTTTTAAGATTTTATCTTTTTCATTGGTAGTAAGGAATTTTATCACGATGTTTCTTAGTATGATTCTTCACATTTCTCATGCTTTTGATTTGTGCCAAATCTTAAATGTGCAAGCTTCAAGTTTTCATCAGATATGTAAAAATTAGTCACAAGTTCTTAAATATTTTTCTGGTACTTTTTTCTTCTTATCCTTAAGAAGAAAAATGTCAAATATCTTAGGACACTTAAATTTGTCCTACATTTCACTAATATGCTTTTCTTTTCTTTTTCTCTTTGCATTTTATTTTGTATAGTACTTATACTGTTATTTACTTCACTAGCTTTTTTTCTAAGGTGTGTAATGTGCCATTAAGCTCATCCAGTGTATTTTTTTAATCACAGAACTAGTAGTTTTATTTTTAGAAGTTTGATTTTGGTCCTTTAAAAATATTTTGCGTTCTTGCTTAACATTCAGAAGATATGGAATTGGTTCATAATGGCAATGTTCTTGTAGGTGAATTCTAACTTTTATGTTAGTTTTGTTTGTTTCCATTGGTTGAATATTCTAATTAGGGGGCCATGTTTTCATGCTTCTTTGCTTATCTTATAACATCTTACTTGATTGTGGATATTTTTGTATTTCTATAAATATTCTTGAGCTTTTATCCAGGAAGTATTTAGGTTGGGTTTTGGTGAATAATTTGGTAGGGAGATCAAAAACAGTACTCACTCTAAGACTAATTATTCTCCATTACTAAAGCAAGACCTACCTGTATACTCTACCTAATGCCCCTTTAATCATGAGTTCTGGAGAGAACAGGTACTATGTCAGACATTGCTTAACATAATATAGGTTTCAATTGTCCTTTTGGAAATTTTTTATCTCACAGGCACATGCTTGTCAAGAGTCTATAGATATTTGAAAGAGGCTACTGCAGATGTCTGAGTATCTCTCATTGTGCTACTTCCTTCTCTACTACTCTGTCTTGAAATCTAGCCACCTTGGTCTGTCTGAGCTACCAGCTCTATCTCTTCAACTCAAAAAATTCATCAGGCTCTGCCTGAGTTCCCTCTTCCTGAACCATAAATTGAAAACACTCCCAACCCAATAATAATAATCTTGTAAAGTTCTTTTTGTCTTTTTCCATGTCTTAGGGATCACTTTGCTGCCTAAACCCTTAAAAAGTTGTTTCAAATATTTTGGGTTGTCTCAAGTGAGAGATCACTGTTACTTTATTGTGACTGGAAGCTAGAGTTTGTGGGATTTTAAATAGGAAAAGGTACTCTCTTCATTTTGTCAATTGGGGACTATTACATATATTGAACTCATCCTAAAGAAATTTAAGGCAATGAATTCATCATTGAGCTTTTGTAAGTTATGGCTTACATCCAAGTGTAGTGGCCATACCTATAATCCCAGTAATTTTATTGTAGAGGTCCTTCACTTCTTTTGTTATATTGATTCTCAAGGTTGCTTTGTTTTGTATTGCTTAGTTTTCGCTGTTGTTGTTGTTGTTTTGAAGCTATTGTGATTGGGATAGTTTTTCTAATTTCTTTTTTAGCCAATTCATCATTGCAGTATAGAAAAGCAATTATGTGTTGATTTGGTATCCTACTAATTTTCTTAATTCATTTATGAGTTCTAGAAGTTTTCTGGTGGACTTTTTTAGGGTCTTCTATATATAGGATCATGTTGCTGGCAAACAGAAATAGTTTGAGGGCTTTTCCTATTTGTATCCCTTTAATTTCCTTCTCTTGCCTGATTGCTCTGGCTAGAGTTTCAAGGACTATGTTGAATAGAAGTGGTGAAAGTGGGCATCCCTGTCTTGTTCCATTTAGAAGTAATGCTTTCAGTTTTTCTCCGTTTAGAATAATGTTGGCCTTGGGTTTGTCGTATATAGCCTCGACAAGGTTGAGGTATGTTCCTTCTATTCCTGGTATTTCTATGTTTTAAACATGAATGGATATTGTATTTTGTCAAATGCTTTTTCTGCATCTATTGAGATAATAATATGATTCTTGTCTTTAAGTCTATTTATGTGATAAATTACATTTATTAATTTTTGTATGTTAAACCAAATTTCATTCCTGGGATGAAATCCATTTGATCATGGTGCACTATCTTTTTAATGTGTTTTTGCATGTAATTTGCCAGTATTTTATTAGGAATTTTAGCATCCATGTTCATCAAGGATATAGAAGTTCAGTGGATTAGACAAAGAGAAATGAAGGAAAGGAGGGGTATGGTAAAAGCAAAGACAGTGGAATGAATATGACATAACTTTTCTTTGTACATATATGAATATATCACAGTGAATCTCACCATGGTGTACATCCACAGAAAATAATTTTTAAAAAACAACTATGGGTAAATGGCAGAAAGATCAATAAAGAGAAAGGAGCAGGGATTGGGGAGAGGGGCGGGGAAGGAGAGGTACTGGGGATTGAATTACAACAAAATATATTCTGTGCTTTTATAATTATGTCAAAATGGATTCCACTGTCATTTGTAACTAAAAAGAACTAATAAATAAAATAAAAAAGAAGATATACTAATGGCCAACAATCATATGACAAATTTCAATAATCGTCAGAGATAGCAAATCAAAACCATAATGAGAGATTATCTCACCCCAAATGGAATGGCTATTGTCAAAAAAAATTTTAAAAAGCAAATGCTGGTGAGAACAAAGAGGAAAGGAAATTCATACATTGTTGGTGGCAATGTAAATTGGTATACACATTATGGAAAATATTATAGAGTTCTTCAAAAAACTACAAATAGACTACCATATAATCCAGCAATCCCACTACATATATCCAAAGAAAGTGAAATGAGTTTACTGAAGAGATACCTGCAGTACTGTGTTTATTGCAGACCATTCACAATAGCCACAATATAGAATAAACCTGTTGACCATTGATGGATGAATGAATAATGAAAACGTGATACACACACACACATACAATTTAGTCATAAAAATGAAATCCTTTCAGTCGTGGCAATATGAATGGAACTAGAGGACATTATGTTGAATGAAATAAGTCACAGAAAGACAAATACCACATGTTTTTTGTTTTTTGTTTTTTAAATTTTTTCTTTAGTTGTATATGGACTCAGTGCCTTTATTTGTTTTTATGTGGTGCTAGGATCAAACCTAGTGCCTCACACATGCTAGGCAAGTGCTCTACCACTGAGCTACAACTCCAGCCCAACAAATACCACACGTTTTCATTCATATGTGGAAGTGATCTATATCTCATAGATATAGACAGTGGAATTGAAATCACTAGAAGAAGATCAAGGGGAAGAAAGATAAAGAGAGGTTGGATAATGGACACCAAACCAAAGTTAAACAGAAGGAATTTTCTAGTGTTCTATAGCATTGTAGGATAACTATAGGCTACTAATTTATTACATATTTAAAAATAACTAGAAATGAAGTGTTTAAAGATTCCCAACACGTAGAAATGATAAAGTTTAAAGAGATGGAAATGCTAATTACCCTGATTTTATCATTACGCACTGCATACATGTATTGAATTATCATACTATACCCCACAAATACATACAAATATGTGTGTCAACTAAAACACTCAGTAATAAAACAAACAACAAGCAACCCAGGAGGCTGAGTCAGAAGGACTGTAAGTTTGAGGCTACCTTCAGCAACTTAGCAAGACCCTGTCTCAAAATAAAAAGGGTCAGGAATATAGCTCAGTAGAAAAGCACTCCTGGATTCAATCCCCTGTATCAAGAAATGAAGGAGGGCACAGAGGTGGGAAGGAAGGAAAGCAGGAAGGGAGGAAGGAAGAGAGGAAGATGAATCTTATAGGCATTTTGCTACATGAAAGAAGCCACTCTTCCATTCTATTCTACTATTCCTCTTGTGTGACTTTCGACAAAAGACGAACTGACAGAGGAGTTAAACATACCAGAGGTCACTAGGATTGTGAAAGTGGTGGAAGGCTGAATAGGTAGGAACAGGGCAATATTTCCTCAATGCAACTATTCCATGTGACACTGTATGGCTGGCTCCATGGCACTGTGCTCACAGCATCCATCAAAACCCATGGAACTTCGTAACACAACAGGTGAAACTTAAGTATCCTAATTTTTAAAAACAATTTAAGAGGTTGGGTATTCCCAGATGGAATGCAGTCCGCTATCCATGGCACTCCCCCGGCCACCTCCCACCCCTGCAAAAAAAAAAAAAAAAAAAAAAACCCAGCTTTACAAATGCATGAAATGTTGCTCACTGACATGATTGGGGAAGAACTGCTGACCTAAGTAACTTTGCACATAAGTGGAGAATACAAGAATAAAGACAAAGGGATCTGTAAAAACTATGTATAAAAATAAAGAGAGATAATGGGAGGTTGCCTAATGAGCCTGGGCTTACTCTTAGTCTTGACTCCCTGGCCCTTGCATGGTACCTGAAACCTCCATTTTTTTCCCCTTATTAGCTCCTGTACTGCATGTAATACCAGTTAAGATAAATGGCACCAATCCCACGCTTACCTCCTGATGTGAGCCACATCGCCTTACCACCTGCTTTCTCTTTATGTGTTGTGCTTTGGAAGAGCAACTGCACTGAGGCTTAGATGATCCACCAAGTGGCCAGCAGACCTTCCACAAAACTCAAGAAACACCCCACAAACTCAACCAGTTGGGGTTAACTAAAGAGAGCTAATTTTACTCAAGGATGTGGACTTTTTACAACATGACAACTTTATGCAGAGCAAAATGCCTGAGGTTTCTGTTCCTCTCAATGGAGCCATCAGATCTTTGGGGACCAAGAACAGGACTTGAAAGGGCAGCTGCACTCTCCTGTGTTCTCCAAGAGACCTACACTGATTTTAGATTTTGAAGAAATATGCCTATCACATAAAAAGCATTCAAATCATGTTAGCTCTGTTCATTATTATTCAAACAATAAATATTTACTGAGTGCTTACCAGCAACAAGTCCTTGGACTAGAAAAGTCCTTTACACAATGGAATGTGTGGAATGAGGTAGTAAATAATTCACTTCCTGAAAACTAGTTAGGAAATAAACTGGCTTATATATGTGGCATAAATACTTTCAACCCAATATCTAATAAATAATTGACTTTAAATCTTACAAATTTATGAAACATTAATTTTTATTATTAAAACATGTGATGTGTGGTCAATTTTGGGGTAAAGAAGTAGAAACAAGATCAAGGTAAAGGTACTATATTCTAAAATTTGCGAACGTATGTATCCCTTTGGCAAAAATAGCAACATACAATATTAAAATAATTGAGAAAATTTTCTAATAAACTAGAACATGCAGACAACCCAAATCACCACCAGGTGGCAGCACACCCCCATGATAGCACCACCAATACTTGGACTAGTCAGTGATCAAAAAAATTCCTGTGAGCTTGAGTAAAATGTTCCCATTAAATCCTAAGTGTTTGAATATGACACAACCATACCACTGCTTAGTATTTATCCTAAATAATTAAAGTCATCATGTTATAGTGATACATGCATACCTGTGTTTATAGCAGCACAATTTACAATAGCCAAACTATGGAACCAGCCTAGGTATCCATCAAAGGATAAAAGGATAAAGAAAATATGGTATATACACACTATGGAGTTTTATTCAGTCATAAAGAAAATTGAAAATTATGTAATTTGCAGGAAAACGAATGGAACTTGCGAGCATTGTGTTAAGAAAAATAAGCCAAACTCAGAAGGTGAAGGGCTGTATGTTTTTGCTCATGTATGGAACTAGACAGGAAAAAGGGAAAGAAAGGGGGGGCATGGGGGATTCTATGAAAATCAAAGGGAAATCAGTAGAAGAGAGGAAAAGGACTAGGGGGTGGGAGGAGGAGAGGGAGGAAGACGTGCTGGGGAGTGATATTGGCCAAATCACTTTTCATACTATGTATGTACGAAAATGTAACAACAAATCCCACCATATGTACAACTATAATGCACAAATTAAAAATGTGAAAAGAAAGAGAAAAGATTATATATTTATATATATATATGTACAAATATATAAATATATATATAAAATAAATCGTAAGTGTTCAATTTAAAAAGAACTTCGGGGTCAATTTAGCTCAAGTTTCTCTTCATAATCCATAAAGGAAACTACATTTCTGAAAAATATGGTGATTTATCTCAATCAAAAAGTAGTGTCAGAACTGGGATTAGAACCTGATCTTCTAGCTCCCAGGATAGACTCCCTAATGGTATTATAAACTTGCATGTGTCTTTTCTCTACCCCAAAGTCCCTAAATGTTTGTTGCTACTAAGATAAATGATTCTGTGGAATAATATGTAAGTTAAGCAGTGAGCAAAATTTCTTCTTTGGTCCTTTTAGACATTTTCTAGTCCCCATTCTCCCTGACCTGATATTCTCCTTCCTGTACCTTCCCATTTTCTAACTTCTTCCCCACAGCAAAAGAAGATTTGGAATCAGCAGTCTCACTCATACTTTGGTTGAACTTTATTTAACTATAAAATTAGTGGTTATTTTTTATGTTAAAGTATGAGGCACTCCACTAAGCTACAAGAATTCAAGGATGAAGTGCTGTACTCTGCCTTGAGTAGGGTAGCAAATATATGAATAAATAAGATTCCTGGACACATTTTTACTGGTTCTGCTGTAGGAAAGTTTCCACCTTAACCTGGCTTCTTTCACAATGACAGTAAATTAAACATATATGCATCCATGCTTATTTCTAACAAACTCTAATAATTTTCTTAAAACTGTGGATTACCTATAATAATAGCTAACTTTTGCCAAATTCTTCCCAACTCTATGAAATTCTGCTATTGATCTCTTATAATAACCCTTTGAGGAATAAACAGCTATTCAAACCAGCAAACTGAGGTTTAAAGAAGGCAAGTAGCCTACTTAACATCATAAAATTAATAGTGGGAAAGACCAAACCTATCCAGTGCCTCCACCCATGTCACTACACTTCTTATCCAGAGAGGATCTTGTTTTGTGCAGAACTTTCTGCATCAACAAAAATGTTCTCTATCTGCTGTGTCCAATAAGGTACCCACCAGTCACTTGTGATTATTGAGCATTTGAAATATAACTTCTGTGATGGATGAATTAGATTTTTCATTTTATTTTATTATAACTAATATAAATATAAATAATCACATGTGGCTTGTGATTACTACCTTAGCATAGGTCTTGGTATGTAGATATAGCTATCTATGTCTTGTAGATATCACAGCACATATCAACATAATATAATGAAATGAGAACAGACAGTGGAGTCAGGCTGCTCAGTCTGGAAATCTTACCGAGGACACTGAACCAGCTGTGTGAACTAGAGTCACATTTTTTTTCTTCAAATCTAACTAAGATTCAGTTGCCTTATTTATAAAATGATACCAGTTATAATGACACCAGATAGTTGTAGTTTTTTATGAGACATATACATTTAAGCACGAATTATCACTCAGAATGTTGTATTTGCCTCTTAAAAGTTTTAAATGGTTGGGAAGAAAATTGCATTAGTTCCATTTAGCATTTCTTCCAAAACATAACAATACAAATCAGAAAATTCTTCTCTCTCTCTCTCCCAAGGTGATATTAATTTAAATTCATTACATTCTCCCTGTAACATCATTGTTGGGATTAAAATGAAAATGACAAGAATAAAATATCCCACAATTATCTCAGTGAACAGAACATGGTAGTGGTTAAAAAAATATTTATTTTCCTCCTTACATCCTTCACCTAGGATTCGGAATAATGTATCTTCTTTTTTTAAGGCCACAATATGTCCACAAAATGGAGGGGTGCTGTGGGGTACCTTGACTTCACTGAGGTCAAAGTATGACCAAATTCTCAGTTTGCTCAAACATGTTCAAAAAATAAGAGCTGTGCTGTGATTTGATAAGTAAAAATGCAATAGAATGGTGGAAAAACATGATTGGGTGAAAAACCCTGGAGGTTAAAATGAAGAAGTCAGGCTAGGGTTTTATTCTGACCCTGGCCTGTTCTGTGAGGAGTCACTTTCTTGCTCTGCCTCAGCCTTCCTAGAGAGAAAATGACTAGAATCACCTCAACTGTCACTCAGAATTATTAGAATTAAAAGCCTTAATTATGTGAGTCCTCTACTAGTATGACTTACATTCTCCTATGTTTCCTTTGGTCACTTACCACTGCACTGTATATTATGTCATATTTTTAAATTTTCGTGAACTGTAAATCAGGAAGTGCTAATGATAAACGTCATCAAAAGTAGAAACGTCATCTTCATTACGCCAATCTGGAAAGGGGTTTTCAACAAACCAACTTATCCAAACCACACTCAAGTTTATTATCCTTGACTACACAATCACTGACTCTCTTTTTCAAAGAAGGATGCAGAAACCGATCCACCTTTGAATAAAGTAGTAGGTTCAGTTTTTCCTGCGAGTGATAGGATTGGTGCTTCAGACTTGCCTGAACAAAAGTGTCATGAGATGCTAGACGCCAGTTACCTAGGGACTGGCCTGGCGGGATGAGATGCGGGTCTGGCCTGTGGTGAAACTCCTTCCAGTTCCCTCTTCCCAACACCCCACAAAGGCCAGTGACAAACAGCCCTTCCCAGCTGCAGTTCTCCCCAGCAGCCACCAGGCGGACACCTCGTCTAATCCTGTCTAAAGGGCTCAGAGGGCTGAGGACTGCCAAGAGCCTAGAGCCCTAGAGGGAGGGGCTCTGCCCAGGCTGCACGTGAGGAAACACTCACAGCAGCGCTAGGATTAAGCCCGGAGATTTAATCACTTGCTCAGACAGGAAGACTTGGAAGCAAAATCATAGCAGACCCCTGCCCTGTCACCCTGGTCGCTCCTGTGCCTGGAAGATCCTTCATTTGCAAGGGCCGTGGACTCCTAGGTGTTCCATTCTTGGAGGCCCCTTAGCTTCCTTCCTGCCCCGAAAGACTGGCATTCTGGAAATCAAGTCTCTGAGCTCGTGTATGGGTTAGGGGCTCAACCTTGGGCCTGCGAGAGGTGTGACCCTTTACCAAACCTGATGGATCAGAAGAGAAACTTGTTTGAAGCTGCAAAATGGGACCAACCAGGGGGAGACAACAGGGACAGGGTAACCTGTACAGAGGCTTCTGAGGATGGCAGGGAACGTGGGAAATAAGACTTTACCCGGGAAAGCAGCTTTTCATTTTGCTCTTGTTTTGTTGATCGAAATTTGCAAAAGCCTGTCTATAAAATGACAGCAGACGTTTAACCCCTCCCGTTGGGTCTTCTACCCATAGGAAGGTCGGACACGGGCCCCTCCCAGATTCCCCTCAGTGGCTCCTTCCTCAAACTGTTGCTACTGCAGAGCCATCTGTCACCCTCCTAGCGTCGGCAGCCCTCTCTGGAAAGCTGAGCTCCCAGCAAGCTGTGGCCCAGGCCCAGGGAGGATGCTGCAGTCACAGCAGAATCTCCGCTAACTGGGGAGGGATCAGGGGAGGAAAGGGACTTCTTTTGAAATTCACAGAAGTGAAGAAGACTCTTGGTGTGGTGCTAAGCAACTCAGTGAGATCTTGTCTCTAAATAAAATACAAAATAGGACTAGAGATGTGGCTCAGTGGCCAAGTGCCCCTGAGTTCAATACCTGGTTAAAAAGAAGAAGAAGGAGGAGGAGGAGGAGGAGGAGGAGGAGGAGGAGGAGGAAGAAGAGGAGGAGGAGATGACCACTCTGGACATGTGTTCATGTGTTTATAATTCGAATGAACAAGAATGTATAGCAGAGATTCTATGAATAAGACTTTCTTTTTAAGGGTTAGTCCTTGCCACCAACAATCATACATTATTCTCTTAATGAAGGAGTTAGAAAGGACTATACAATCTATAATACGTTACCAATCAATCAATACAAGATCATTCAGTAAAGCTTGTTTAACATTATATATGAATAAATCAAAATCCAAAGTTGAAAGATAAAAAGTTTCTTAGTAAATATACAGCAGGCCCTCCATATCCATGGGTTCTGCATGGGTGGATTTAACCAACCACAGTATCAAAATGTTCAGAAAAAAATAAGGTGCATTTTCCTGAACACATGCAGACTTATTTTTCTTCATTATTTACTAACCAATGCAGTATAACAACTACTCATAGCAGTTACTTTGTATTAAGTATTATAAGTAATATAGAGATAATTAAAAGTATATAGGAGAATTTGCACAAGTTATAAGCAAGTACTACACAGTTACATATACAGAATTTGAGCAAATTTTGGTAGACTCAGGCAAGTCCTGAAACCAAAGCTCCGCGAATACCAAGGGACAACTGTGTCTGTGTGCATAAACACACACACACACACACACAACACAGAGTATACGGTGATGGAGATAATACATTTTTCAGCCATGAGTGTCTCCTGAGATGGAGATTTGGGTGGGAATAAGGGGAGGCCACCCATCATCCTCAGTGGGGGTCTGGACTACAGTTGAAAACTTGATGGATGTAGCTGGAAACAAAAGTTAAGATAGAATAATAGAAAGGAAGTGATAAATAACAGAAAGGAAGTAAGAGTTGCCAAAGACTTAAAGGAAAAAGTCAAATCCCGTCTGGCTGATTTCAAGAAATAAGGCACTATTGAGGTAGGTTCTTGGATTACAAGAATTTCAGGCAAAAGCACTAAACTAGGCAAATCCAGAAACAGAGTCAGCATTAGTGGCGGTGGGAAGAGATGTGGACCAGTTTGGCAAGTATATAATGTATATTATCAGGAAGTGTTGGGGTAAATTATTGGAATGGTACATTAAGACTTCTGTGGAGGCTTTGAACGTTAGAATATTCTCAATTTTACTACTTAATTTAAAAAGAAATTTGTAAGCCCTAGTAATTTCTTAAAAAGGAGTAGTGTAATAAAAAGCTATCAAAGAATAAGTAAGGGGCAAACTAAATGAAGGGACATGGTTATTTTGTGTCTAAATTCCTGAAATCAAATCACATTAAAGAATTACAATCTCAGCTGTCTGTGTCTGTCCTTCACTCACCCTCTGGTATCAACTCCCAACCTCAGATTGCCCCTTGGGGAGAACACCTGGGCCCTGGGTCTATCTTAGCCTCAAATTTACACCAATGTCTTAGATTAGCAGGAACAGGTCTGATTTCATATTATCAAAAATGTCTTCATAAGTACATCAAGGTTGAATTTTTTTTAAATGCAGTTAAACAGTTCATGTTTGCTTTCTTTACAAAAAAAAAAAAAAATGGGGGATGAGGAGGTGAGAAGTAAGGGCTGGTGTATCTGGCAAATTTTTGAAAGTATAACAAGATACCCAGGACACAGAAATACATAAGTAAATGGCAAAGTAATTCTAGTGAACTTTGAAAATAATATGGGAGTTTGGAAGCAAATAATCAGATGAAGTCTAAAACCAACTGTCAATTGTGCAACTATTTTATCTGTACAATACCAAGCATTCTGGCTCTATGAATATCATTAGGTAAATTACTGATTTATTTTAAAAGTCCATCTAACTATATCCAGTAGAAAAAAGATAAATAAATGATCTGCAAACGAGCATGATGCTCTGTTTGCTTGTGGAATTTTTGCCATAATGATGAAACTAATTTCTATGCTAATATCCTACTATGCTAATATTTAGGCTAACTAGGCACTATGAGAGTGCCCTCTTTCAGTTTTCAGAGCCCTGGAAATCTGAAACTGTCCCCTAATAAAATTATGACCTAGGCAAGCAATTCTATTGACACTCCCATATCCTTCTTACCCTAAGCCACTGCCGGTCTCTCCTGCTCTCTGCTATTTTCCTGCCCCATTCTCTTTTAGGCATATGTGAAAGGCTAGAAACTGCCCTCCCCAATCCTAGTCCACACTGGAAGAAAATGAATACAAGAGGGCAGAACTATTCCCCCTGAGGCTCCACATGGCTGATTTCCATAGGAAACAATCAACTTGACTCTGGTGTGATTGTTCCAGTGAAGAGGCTGGATGAGAGGTGGAGGTAGGGGCGTCCCTGCCCACAGCTCTAATGAGAGTCAGAACTGTACTGGGATGATGACAGATGGGACATGAATATCAGACTGGCACCTTGAAAAAGTTTCTCATGGCCTGCAGAAGACAGGAGTAGAGTCCAGATCTGGTAACAGAACACTGATGAGCCAGCTCTGCCTCTTACCCACTCTCCACTTGTCAAAAGGCACTAAGTAATCTATGTCTCCCTAGATTGGTTTAGGAGAAAACACACCAAACTACCCTTCAACTATACTGGTTTGATAAGATCATTGTTGCCAAAATGGATCATTCCTAGAGATCAGATGCCACCACTGACATTGAGTCTTGTCATTTCTCTGTAAACATGTCACAGTGTTTACCTATGATCAGTAGGACCAAGTCCAAACACCTTAGGCTGAAAATATTCCGTCACAGTTTACCTGATCTCATCCTTAACCAACATACTACACATACACACCCAAAGAACACTGATCCTACATGCCGAACCCTTACAATATTTCTTATTCCCAGGACACCCCAATTAATTCTAAATTTGTGCTTTCCACTGCTGTTCCCATGCTTGAACTACTTCTATTTTACCCCTTCGGTAAAGCTTAAATGTGCTTATAATGCTGGCCCCCATCTTTATAGACCTCCTTTCTCTGTATCATGTAGTACTTAGTTAATACTTTCAAATTAGCAAATGTGCTTTTCTGAGGTTGGATAGAGATGAAGCTTCCTGATAGACATAAATTGCCTTGAAGAACTTGGCAGGATTTCTGGTTTTTTGTTTTGTATTTTGTACTGGGTATTGAACCCAGGGGCACTTTACCACTGAGCAGAGTTAGATTTCCAGCACTTTTTATTTTGTATTATGAGACAGGGTCTTGATAAGTTGCTTAGGATCTCCCTAAATTGCTGAGACCAACTTCAAACTTGCAATCCTCCTGTCTCAGCCTTCTGAGTAGCTGGGACTACAGGCATATGCCACCATGTTCTGTCAGGGTCTTGTGCTTTTTATTTCAAAACTAGATTCTATTGACAGTTTAAAAAAGAAAAGAAAAGAAAATGCCAGCCGGGCCTGGTGGCGCAAGCCTGTAATCCCCGCACTTAGGGAGGCTGAGACAGGAGAATCGTGAGTTCAAAGCCAGCCTCAGCAACGGCGAGGCGCTAAGCAACTCAGTGAGACCCTGTCTCTACATAAAACACAAAATAGGGCTGGGGATGTGGCTCAGTGGTTGAATAACCCTGAGTTCAATCCCCAGTACCAAAAAAAAAAAAGAGAGAGAGAGAGAGAATGCCTATACCATTGAATTTTTTTCATTCTGGCCATCTTTCTAGACAATAGATATATTTGAAGCATAGATTATGCTGTTTTGTTATTTTAAATTGTATGTATTTCACATCAGGTCCACAAAGTATAAAGCATTTTATAAAGTGGATGCTTAATAAATATATACATGCTTTCAGACTACCATTTGGTAGGTGAACTCTGTGTGACAGTCATTTCACATACATAATCTTCTTTATTTTTGATACCTAGGGTCAATCTTCTGAAAACTTACAGACGAGAAAAACCAAAGCTTAGCAATGGAGCTTGTTCACTACCACTCAAATAGTATTAGGATATCGTTGGAAGCCTAGCACAACTCTTAACACATTTCCCAGGGACCCCCAGGCTCCTAGCATGGTCACAGATTTACCAAGAAATTTCCTCTTCATTTTCTGCTGTTGTGTTTTCCTGTGCCTTCAAAAAAAGTACAGGAGATATGCATCTTTCACAGAAATTTCTGAGAGCCCTAAATAATATGTAATGCAAATTTAAGGGAGAAAACAAATGAGAACAAAATGTTCCACTTTCAAACCAAAATCTTTTTCTACAAAAGAGCTAGACAAGGTGTAAGCATTGCAACTTAATGAAATGTTGTTTTTTTAAAAAAAAAAAATAGTAATCAGAGGGAAATTTTATTATAGAATAATGGTATGCAGAGAGGTATAGTGCAAAGAACAATCACAAGATGAAAAGTCCTGAGTTATAGCCTTTTCATCTCATAACTAGATCCAGGATCATAAACACCTTATTAAATATCTTTTAAGTTTATCTTACTCTTCTCCCTAGTTCAACTGAAGGAATTGAATTATAGTCAGCCTAGATACATGATAGCCTTGAGTTCTGGTCTTTCATAGTCTAGTCTGCTTCAATATATTTTAGTGATTTAGATAGTGGAGGTTAGGCATGCCTGGCCTATGTATAGTAAGCATTCAAAACATCTCTTTACAAAGGGGTGGGGAAACCCCTTTGTTTGGGTGTCTGGGTATATGTACTTTATGGGGACAGTAAAGATGGTGAAATAAGATGGACATCATAGCCCTAGCTTCATATATGACTGAATATATGATGTGATTCTACATCACATACAACCAGAGAAATGAAAAGTTGTGCTACATCTGTGTACAATGAATCCAAATGCATTCTGCTATCATGTATACCTAAGTAGAATAAATAAATAAATAAAATTTTTAAAAAATCTCTTTAATGAGTGAAAGCAAATGGAGTGACATTAACAATTGATCCCGGTAAACTGAGGGTGCTAGAATATAGGACTCATTTGGATGTTTCCTTTGAGAATTCAAGGGGGATAAAGTAACTGGTTTCAATGAACATAGAGATATTTGGTGTTTGGGTTCTAGGAGGAAAGGGAGGTAAATGGAAATCCAGCAGAAGGGACAGAGGAAGTGTGGACAGAAGAAAAATAAACCCTATTTCTGAGCTGTTGAATCACCTCAAGCCTCCCTATCACCACCCCTCTCATCAGGATGGAAAAAACTTCCCTGTACAAAAAGGAAAAGAAACTTTTTCCCTTTTAGAGCTTTTGAAAAACAAAGATGAATAAAAGAGGTTTGATCCTCATCTGAGCCCTACTTTCTGCAGAGCTGGATGCATTAGATGCTAATCCCTCAGGCCTTGGGGGCTGCCACACTCAGTCTATGACCCTTAATCCTCTCTTATAGGTCCCCTAGAGTAAGTGATACTGTGCTAACTGCCCGGATGGGACTCTGACCACATCTGGTCACAAGACCCTCTGCTCTGCATTGAAATAGAAGGGTGGATAAACAATTTGGACTTTCTCTTACTCTCCTTTTGAAAGGTGCAAACTTATTACACAATGTGCTGAGCTCCTGACTCAATTAGTTTGCTAATGTGATTATATGCTAATCTGAGTTTTATTTTGCATCTGATTTTCATGTTATTTACTTGATCTAAAATAAGCAGAAGCCTTCCCGTCCATGGTTCCCGCTCACTAATAAAGTGCCTCAGTCCTTAAGCCCTATAAGATCCAGGAGTTCTTCACTCCATTATAGCAATCCAATGTGAGAACTAGTATGAGGATATAGGTCTGGCCGCTTTTTCAACATTTTAAGAATCCTCAAAACATTATCAGTTCAGTCCCTGACATACATGTATCCACTGAAAGAAGAAAGAAAATGTTTAGCCATTTTTGAAATTCTTTCTCCAGAGAAATTGAGCACATAGAAATAGATTATAAGTACTCTTATAAATGTTGTTTTACTTTAATACTTTTAATAATTTTCATGGTAGTAGTAATAAACATAGCAAACACATATTGCTTGCTATTCCACAAAGTGAATTCACAATCAATCTATGAAGAAAATAAAATTATTACACCTATTTTATGGATAAGGAAACAGAGACACAGAGAAATCTTTGTATGTCCAAGATCATACTGTTAGTAAAAGATAGAGCTGGAATAAAGGATATCTTTTATTATTCGTTTAATGAAAGTTAAAAATACAAAGCATAGCAAGAAAATAACCCCATTGACAAGGTGGGAGAATATTTACATACTCTTACTTAAATTCATATAAATTTTCAAGAAAATCAAATATTGCTGTACAGCTCCCCAAAAGTCAAATATTGCTGTACTGCTTTTTAATTGAAAGCACCCCAAACTTGTGCTTTAAATTAATACATCTCAGGTAAGAACAGTTATATTTGGATCAAGGAACAGGGGAAAGACAAATGGTTTGGGGAAAAAAAGGGAAACTTCATTTTTTTTAAACTCATCTTGTTTACTAATTGGCTTGCTTGATATTCTCTTTGGAAAAGTAAATTAAGCAATGAAGCAAAAAAAAAGGGGGGGTAACAATGAGGCAAAATAGGACAGAGAAAATGATTTCTCTCAAAAAATGTTTGTTCTTCTCATCAAACCTGTATTTAGTGACTATTATGTGCTATTTAGGGATGGGCTTAGTGCAGAGGATATAAAGATTAGTTTTTTAAAAATCCATGAAAGCAAAGAATTTAAAGTATAGTAAAAAAGAAACAGATGAAAATAACTAAAATCAGAATGTTAATGTCTCAAATGTAAGGTGGGATGCTGTAGGTTTTATTGAACAAGTTACAAATGCAATGGATGCTAGGGAGAGAAAAAACAGCTCGCACTTTGGAGAGTCTTCTGAGTGCTTTCTGAGGAAGCGCCCTTTACCTGGGCACTGGTGGGTACAAGTTTGGAAGAAGAGATAATGGAAGAATGAACGCCCATGACTCTCTTTGGCAATTTTTAGGTGTTTCAACAGAATGAGATTTTTCTCAAAATCCAAACACCAGGCTATCCATTGTCTAAACCTGTACCATTTAGGAAGGTACAGATGAAGGTTGAGGATCCAGGAACTTTTGATGGAGGAAAAAAAATAGGAGTCATGAAGGCTGCGGGTATACCTGCACTCTACCCAAAGAATGATAAAAAAATGAAAAAAAAAATGTTCTTTCTTTCTTCCATCCCTGTCATTAAAAAAAAAAAAAGATAAAATCTAAAAAGTGAATATCTTTTCCTTAAAAAAAAAAAAAAAACAACTCATTGCTGGGAGTACCGATCTTTCCTCATTGTGTTGAGTAAGGTTTCACCCGGCCCCTAACATCAGACCTTCCTAGCACAGATGGGGCCTTTCAGCCCAGCCTGAGTTTTTATTCTCTGGCTAGCACCAGACTCCAGCCAACACAAAACTCCCCTCTAATTGTAATTGAATCCACACTTTTATAGTTCATTACCTCTCTGATAGATTAGATTAGATTGGGCTGAAGCTATGGCCAGGCCAGTCCAGTCATCCGCCCAGGTTGGAACACAGAAAAAGGGGGCAGGCTGAGACAGAATGAAGGCACCTAACAGAGTACTCTGTCTTTCCTCTCAGCCATTAATCCATTCCTCTCCATGAGGCCCCTTCCCAGGCTGCCCTCCCCACTACCCCACTCCTTCCTAACACACACATCTACCCTTTGGGAATCAAAAATTGAGACTGTAAACTCAAAGAGTGAAAGCAATTCATAGGACCTAAAGATCTAGCTTCCACAACTTTGTTTTATAAATAGAGAAGAAGAAGGAAATTCCCCAAAGTCAAACAGCATAGAACCTAGTGTCATAGCCGTGGAAATGCATTGTATTTCCTGCAAGAGAACTGCCTACAAAGAGCACAGTTGACTGACAGTTCACCTTGGGGCCTCTGGATCCACCTCTGTGGAGGATGGTGTGAGGCCACATCATCTCTGTGCTGCTCCCAGCCATGACCAAGCACAGTGCAGGTCTTAGGACAAGCAGGACTCCTCTAAGAAACAATTTTGGCTCAGGGACTCCCCATTTGCGTGGTCAACACTTCTTACAACTCTCTGTAGCCTGAGTCTCTTCTAGCACAATGCTCCCTCCTTCCCCATCCTTAGGCATCAGGCCTGCATCATGATCCAGGGCTTTCCCTGCTTGCTCAGGTTGCCTTTCCACCCTAAGCAAACTCTCTTGTTTTTCTAATCATATCTTGGTGTCTGCTTCTCAAATATCCCCAGTCCACATGCTTAGACTCTCAGCTTACAAGTGACTGCTACCCTCTTTCCTCTCACAAACACAATTCGGTATTTACTCTGTAGTTTTAGCATAAGAAGTTCCCTCTATGGCCGGATGTGGTGGCCTGTAATCTCAGCTGAGATTACAGGGAGGCTGAGGCAAGAGGATCACAAGTTCAAAGCCAGCCTCAGCAGATCAGTGAGGCACTCAGCAACTCAGAGAGACCATCTCTAAATAAAATATAAAAAGGGGCTTGGGATGTGGCTCAGTGGTTAAGCACCCTTGGGTTCAATTCCTGGTATCCTAAAAAAAAAGTCCCCTCTACAGATCTGTATAAAAATAACCTTGGCTTCTTTTTTCATGTTCTTTCTTTTAGTAAGGTTTTTAGAACATCATAATCATTTTATCTTGATTTTCATTTCCCAGGATCACAGCTGAGAGCATTTCAAATAAGTTCTCTCTACACATAGGCTAAACGGGGTGTCTCCTAGGTTCCTTCAGCGATCAGAGTCCTAAGTTATGCCAGAGTACGGATCAGAGATCTTTCGCTAGTGCTTTTATCATACTATTCAGTCAGCCTATTTTCATCCCTTTAAATTCCATATTAACATACCGTCTTCCTCAGAAGAGAACTGCCCTGATTGCAATTATTGGAGGGATTGGGTCAGAATTTAAAGAAAGGATTATTCCTGTACAAATTCTGATTAAAATAGGCTCCCCCAACCCCAGCCAAAAAGATTAACAACCATCCAATCTCCTACAGCCAGCAAGTCTTCGTAAATAACTCCCAATCGCCTGACTGTTGGTTTATCTGCCAAGGATTAAACTGAGAGCCTGCTCCCAAAACCTGTATTAAAAATAACCACAAAGTATAGCTGGTTCCTGGCAGCTGTTGAGCTCAAAGCAAGGGACCTAAACCTCTCTGCCCAACTAAGCGAAGAAGGATGGGAGTATGGGGTAGGGTAGGGAGTAAAAGACATTGTCTAAATTTAAAGGTGCCTGGAGGGATATGAGTTGCATTTGGCAACTGGGTACAATCAGGAAGATCAGGATAGCCCCATCTTCAAGTTGCTTTAATAGAAAACATCCCAATAGAGTGGGAAGAACATGAAACCAGTAATCAAAAAATCTAAAATCAAAGTCAAACGCAGCCACTTATCATTTATACTCCTATTTTTCTCATCCAAAAATGGAAACAATGCTATCTACATTACTTGTCTCACACTAATAATAGAGTATGATTCATAAGTTAGGTTTGAGAAACTATAAATTGCTTGTTGGAAAGAACATGGAAATTCTCCAATATCCATTTTTCTGTTCTTACCTAAAATATAAAGTGAATTAGGACGTAAGTTTGTTTAGTACCCTTGCAGCTTGGGATGGTCATGATCATCATTGATCATATGGTAACTTATAGGTCATAGTCCCAAGGTTGCAGCCACCCTTTTCTGTCTCCACCTGTACCCCCCTCAATACCTGTCCTTTTGGCTGGAATATAACTATGACAGCAGGATCTAGAGCAACCACATTAGAGATGAATAAAAGTTACACATCTAAGATGCCAAAACAAATTAGATAAAAGGATCCCAAGTCCCTGATAACTGTATAGTTACCATATCATTCTTGTTCTCACTATCCAGATTTTTTTTTATGAGGGAAATATAACCTTTCATAACTTCTTAATGGCACAATTATTTTGGATTCCTTTGATTAAGTAACCAGATTGGCATCCTAATATTCAAACTATTATACCCCTCTATAACATTATTATTATTATTATTATTATTACAATAGCTGTACATGCACAATGAAATCTCAAGGACCTGAGGCAGAGTTCCAAATTTTAGCCTCTAAGCTCAACAGCTTCCATAAGCCAGAGGACTGACTACATTTTAATTCTAGTTTAATCAAAAGAAAAATGTGTTATTATACTGAAATGACTGCATCCTAAGGACTTTCACAATAGCTGGGGACTGACAAATTCCTCCCCCAGCTTCCATCTTGTGTTCTCTGGGACCTCCTTTTACACATCGGGATGGGTTCCTCCATTCCCAGAACCCCCACTTTTCCTTTTCTCATCTGACCATATGCCTCTTCCCTCCTTCCTCTGTTTTCTACTAGCAACAAGTCTTCCAACACTTTTTCTACTTCACTCTCCTCTACAATATTTCTTTTGTCTATTAAATGAATAACCTGTCTAAAACCCTAGGGAAAATGTTTTAAGTTTACAATCCCTGAGATTCTTACTAAAAATGCTTAGTCTGGGTTCACCATGCCTAATAAATAAGAATCTTCTGACACAGCCCCAAACTTGCATTTTTATAGGCTCTTCTCCCTCCCCACACATGGAAGAACTGAACAATTCTGATACCTGTTCACATCTGAGCACCTCTGAGTTCTTAGAAAGCCTTCCATAAAGTAGTTTTGTTTTGTTTTGTTTTCCACTACCAAACAGTAGGACTGCTACCGAACAATCTCAGGGAGAAAATATCTCAGTATTGGAACATCAGAGAGGAAGAGCATGGAGTGGAGAAGCAGGTATGATTATCCACAAATTTTTGCATTCACTAAGTCTTATCTAGTAATCCTTATATAAAAAATGTTTGTCCCAGGTTTAGCTTCAGTGATTCTTGGGGAAGGTTAAACTCTCCTTTTTTAGCCCTGAGAGCCAAGGACAGCAGGTTACCTTTTGGGCCTTAAAGGAACACAGAGTTGCTTTCAGGCCAAAGGATGCCGTGGAGAGGATAGAGATGCCTTCTGGACACGCCCTTGGAGGCAGATGCCATTTCCTCTGGACATATAGCATATTTGCTGGCAAAGGAAATCTCCCTCTAGGGCAGACCAGGGAGGACAATAGAGCCACGTCACCACCCACCATCTGTTGTGAAAACAGACACCAGCTGACATGGAGGGCAGCTCAAAATCCTGCTCCCGCCCCCACACCAACGTCAGCCACCTCTTGCCTGACCTCCCAAAATGCTGGGGGGTGGAAGGGTGGGGGAGAAGAGAAGTAGGGATTAGCGCCAGGGGCCTATGAGGATCAAGTTCGGGGTCACCCTGCCCAGATTGCTGCCGTTCTGTCATCAGGGCCCCAGAATCATCAAACCTTCACTCTCATCAGTGAAATGAAAACACAGCAAATAAGCAGAGATCAGGGTATAAAAGCTGAGAAAAGTTCTGGGTGAGCAGACTGTCTGCCCTGCCTCTGGATGTCCAAGGCCCCAGAAGGACATACAGAGATGGTAAAGGCCACCTTGGATGACTGGCGACAGAAGCGATTCCAACAGTGTCAGGACAACAGACAGAACCACACACACAGAAGCCCCAGAGTAAAGGCAGCTTTCTGGAGAAAGTGCATGGAGAGCTGCTCCCCAGGGAAAGAGCGTGGCTTCTCAGAGCCTCTGCATTACTGTAGGAAGAAGAGTGAGGAGTCCTGGGCACTGCCACTACTTCTTAGGTCTAAGGACAAGTTCCTTCCTTGTTCAAGAAGCTGATCTTCTCCTACGTAAGATAATGAGGTTGGACAAAGTCTCAAGATGTCTTTTCTGATTCTTGAGTGTCACAGGCAGGTGCTCAGGTAGAAAATCTCAGAAGGATCTGAGAGAGAGCCAGAGTTCCCAAATATAAAGAAAATATTCAGCCCTTCCCCTCAGTAAAACAATGCAACACTTTAAATGTACAAAGCATCCCTGATATGATGAAATTAGACCCATACCATAGACCTGTGAAGGAGCTGGAACAATATTTCTATTCACATCTGTCTTAAAATACACTTAGAAAGGTTAAGTGGCATGGCCAGGCTACAAAGTGACTAAAAGGAAACTCTGTTTAGAGGTTAACAACACTGACACTCAAAACAGCCATTTCCACTGAGTCATAAGTTATGGGAGACCTTAACCAAGACAGCCTTTAATGTGGCCCTGAGCTTCACTAAGCTTTAGCAGGTTTCCTCCTAATCTTGCCTTAAGCATCTTCTTTAGAAAACTTGCAGTTGTAAATTTTTTTCTGCACCCCTTTGGGAGATAAGTATTTGTAAAGTCTTCTTGCCAGCTCTTCATCCTCAAATGTCTTTCTTGGAGACCTGGGGACCATCTTTTGAAATGCTATCATTATGGAGTTGGAGAATATCATGCTAAGCAAAGTAAGCCAATCCCAAAAAACCAAAGGCCGAATGCTCTCTCTAAGAAGTGGATGCTGATCCATAATGGGGTAGGGGGCATGGGAAGAATGGAGAAACTTTGGTCAAAGGGGAGGAAAGGGAAGGGAGGGGTCATGGGAGCAGGAAAGATGGTGGAATGAGATGGACATCAATGCCCTAGGTGCATGTATGACTGCATATATGGTGCGATTCTACATCGTGTACAACCAGAGAAATTAAAAGTTGTATTCTATTTGTGTACAATGAATCAAAATGCATTATACTGTCATGTATACCTAATTAGAATAAATAAATTTTTTAAAATATTTTTTTAGTTGTAGATGGACACAATGTCTTTATTTTATTGCTTTGTATGTGGTGCTGAGGATCGAACCCAAGGCCTCACGCATGCAAGGCAAGTGCTCCACCACTGAGCTACAATCCCAGCCCCAAGAAAAAATAAATTTTTATAAAAAAGAAATGCTATCATTAAGGAAGATAGTGTCCCGATATTCCCATCCTGGCCAGGGGTAGAGTGGGTATGAGATAAATGTCAGTGATCCCCTTAGTGCAAAGGAAAGTTGCAAAAACTGCCGACTTTCCTTAAGATGTAAGTTTATTTTTCGTTAGGATAAAGCCAGTGAGCAAACACAGTGGCTTATGATTTCCTCCTCACATCATCTAGTACTTACCCACTAGCATATTCCAGAGCTTAAAATTTTTCCCATCCTTTTTTTTCCAGAGGAGTTAGCTCAGAGTGAGCTCTGGCCTCTTTCCCCATTGTATAATAACCTTGAATAAAATATTTTGTGCCTACTTAACTTTTTCCAATGAAACTTCTGCTCTGACAATATTATGGTTTGGATTTGGAATGTCCCCCCAAAGTCTCCTGTGATGCTATTGAAAAGTGGGGGCAACGTTAGGATGTGAGGTGTACTTGGAGAAGTAGGCCACTAGGGCACGTCTTTGAAGAGTATATCTTGTCTCCAGCCCTGTCCCTCTGCGCCCCCTCCTTCCTGACCTCCATGAGGTGAGCAGCTTTGCTCTTCCACTTGTTTCCACCCATGGTGTTCTGCTTCATCACAGGTCAAGAAAAATGGAGTCAAGCGACCATGGACAGAACCTCTGAACTGTGGGCCAGAAAAAATCTTTCCTCCCTTAAGTTGTTTTGCTCAGGTATTTTGCCACAGCAATGGAAAGCTGCCTAACACAGACAACCCTTCAACACACTACAGCTAACTCCATTGCCCCAACTGTGGGCTTATAATTCGTTCTATAAGTTAATTTTATAAAGTTTTTCATTTATTCAACATACATTTAATAAGCATCTACTATCAGATATTGAGCTAATTCCTATCTTGGCTGTTCTCTATCTTTAAAAGTTAAGAAAAAATGTTTTCCTCTTAGCCTACATGGATAATAACTAAGATCCCACTTAACCAATCATTGGCTAAATTCAGAAATTATGTATTACCTCTGTGCATCAGACTTTGGGTTAATATATGCACATACAGAGATATGAAAAAATAAATAAAACGTCCCTGCCTTCCAGGTGTTCACAATATTCAAGAGGAAACAAACAGAGGTACAAATCACCTTATCCTAAGGGGGGAAAAAATGTTGAATGTATTACTACAACCTCTTCATTAACATAAAACAAAATTAATGTCACTCAAGTGTGGAGGGTTCGGTGTATACAAAGACCTATTCCAAACTCTGCTCCTGTTCATTAGGAGCTGGGAGGATACAAAGTGTACACATGGGAAAAAATAAAACATTAAAGGCAGTCTGGGATAGACATGCAGTCATTTGCTTCACAGAGAATTCAGGGGTAGACTAAGATTTGAGGATGAACAGGAGACCTGTATGGGAAATGAGCCCAGTGTGGGGTAGGGGCTTACCCTGCTTTTTCAGTGGCTTTGTAAATATGGCCCTCCTACAAAACCTGTGGGAAGCTCGAATCCCTGAGAAGCACGATGCCGACATCTATTGTTTCCTACTCATCAAGGCTGCAGTCCTGATATTTAAGCTAACAGAGCCTAATGGCAATGTTACAGTTTGGATCTCGAATGTCCACCCAAGTCTCCCGTGTTGAAAGCTTGGTCCCCAGCTGGTGGCGCTACTAGGAGTAGTGGAAACTTTAGTGAGTGGAGCCTAGTTAGGGGGAGTAGATAGATAATGGAGGTTCAGGCTTTTAAAGGATATTGGAACTCTGACCTGTGTGTGTGTGTGTGTGTGTGTGTGTGTGTGTGTGTGTATCTTTCTTTCCCTCCTTTCCTGGCCACCATGAGGTGAGCAACTTTGATGTTCTGCTTCACCATAGGCCCAGAAACAACTGATCATAGACTGAAACCTCCAAAAGTGTAGGCCAGAATAAATCATGATTCTTTCCTCCTTTAAGTTGTTTTTCTCACCTATTTTGTCACAGTGATGGAAAGCTGACTAGCACAAACGACATGAAGGGGCATCCCACTGTTCTCATTTCCCTAGTGCAGTTTCTTTGGAAGATGCAACTTCCCTCCACATCAGGTTTCCATATGACTATGAAATTCTAATTGTAGGAGAATATAGGAGAAGTATTTTATATTTCCATTAGATTACTGTGTCTACAAAACTGTGTTCCTCTATTAAACATACTTCAAGCAAACAAGGAAAGCAAATATTTCCAAAAGCAAATGTTTTAGAGTACTTGGTATTATAAGAAGACAAAAAGAAACAAACAAAACAAAAAAGGAAACCAAACAAAGAAATAAACCAGGAATGAGAAGGGCCCTCAGGAAGCTTTGTTGTAAAATCTACAGTGAAAAAATATATATATCTGGAACACAAAGTTCACCAAATTATCTCCCAAACTCACACTGATGCCTTGGGTTTCTGCCTTCCACATAGAATGAACACAAAAAACACAATATCAAAAACTGGGAGGAAGTATCAGATTAGTGAAAAAAATAGCTAAGTATCTAGAAAAACCAACAGGTCAG
This sequence comes from Geosciurus inauris, assembly GCA_004024805.1. Taxonomy (NCBI): domain Eukaryota; kingdom Metazoa; phylum Chordata; class Mammalia; order Rodentia; family Sciuridae; genus Geosciurus; species Geosciurus inauris. The sequence goes on from PVHX01016036.1 coordinate 41,826, forward strand.
AAGGGTAGAAGGAGCATGGAGGACATACAGGACTGATTACTTGGGGACTATGGAATATGAGTACAATCCTAGGGTAGACTTCAATCATTCATTTTACAACTGAAGGAAAAAGCAAAATATACCTAAACACACAGAAATTAACTAAACTCCAAATTGAATCCCCAGAGTGTGTACCCAGGAGAATAGGCAAATAGTCCATGGATATTAAATTAACTAGTATTTAGGTGGCTCCACAGTTTGGTGCGTATCATTGAAAGGATCTGGCAATAGTTTTGGATCATAGTAAATATCAGAGGAATGGAGTTCCAGATGAGAACTTGATCACTGATAAACAAAGCAGAAACCTACATTGCCAGAAAATTGGCTGCAAAACAGAGGAATTTTGTTATAAGTATCAAAAAGCAAAGCATTTAGTTATAAGTATCAAATCAGACTACTCAAAAGAGAAGTTCAGCAATGAGATGGTCTCAATGGAAAACACACAGAAAGTCTATTGCTGTTCCGACTGCTGCCATACCCTATCCCAGAGACTAGGGAGTGGGGAGCCTGCAAATGGCATTATATAGACAGAGATGCTAAGGGCAGAGAAACAGAGAATCAAATAGATCTTTACATAAATTTGAAGTCAGGGGAATTCCATTAACAAACAGCCTAGAACTGACATGTCTTTTGTGGTCTTATTCCAATTTCTCTTATCCTTAGACAGAAAGTCTTAAGAAAAAACATGGAATATCTGATCTAAACTCAGGAAAAGATGGGACATTTGTGGGCAGGGTGAAAAAGTCTTACTAGCCAGTTGAACTCAAGGGCTGCTATGACTAACAGAAGTCCCCGGCCTTATGTCCCGCTTCCCGCTTCAAAGGCCTGTTTCTTTGGAAGGTAGTGTAAACATCCCCCAAAGACTCTCCCAGAGCACCCTGAGGGGACCTTACATGGAAGAAGAAACTGGAAGACAAAAATGCACTGATGTTATGAATGATCAAAAAGTGCACTGTTATGAGTGATCAGAAAAAAAAACTCAGAAACATTACAGCCCCTTGCTGAGCCTCAGCTCCATCTGTAAAATAAAGGGGTATATGATTCATTTCTAAGATTCCAATAAGAGCAGGAGAAATGCATCCTTTAATTTGCTCACTATAAATCATACCAGCATAGGTCACCACTATCTGCCATGTGTGCTGGTTTATTAGGTCATCATAATAGTCCTTTGAAGGAGGTACTATTATTATTCCTAGTTTGCAGATGATTAAGTTAAATAAATTTCTTAAGGTCTGACAATTAGTAAAGTGAAGATTTTAGGATTCAAACCTGGGGGTCTCACGCCAGATTCCGTGGCACTGCTGCAGAATTCATCTCACAGAAAGACCACCCTCCCTGCACCACCCTCACTCCCAGTTTTCTCATTTTACTAGGTTGTCTGCATGAATGCTGTTAATTAGCAAAAAAGAAAGAAAAAAGAACCAGTCACACCAACAAGTCTGGGGTTGCTTGCTTTGACATGTGTGATATGGGAGCGAGTCTTGGTGTCGCAGTAACAGCGGTCACACCAGATCTCAGCTCCTCCTCTGTGTCCAGTCAGTTCTTTATCTGGAGTGCTACTTTCTGTTTATCAGAGGATTTAACTTATCTATCCTTAGTTTCGCCCATGTCATGAAACACACACACACATAAAGGGGAAATAAATTTTCAAGCAGAGAAGCATATCAGAATTGCTGAGTTAAATACCCTGGTCAAAGCATGAGAACAAAAGAGACAAAGGCAAGAATGAGAGAAGATGCCTCGCTACAGGCTGCGGGCAGCAGCCGTGGCCCTGGCCTTCTCACCTTGCCTCCCACAGATGAACAGGCACGTCAGAGCCAGCATGGGAAGAGTCCTCGACCTTACCATCTGACCCATTCTCTGCCTCATGAGGCCTATAACCTTTAACAAATGACTAAATTGTTTCTTTGCCCCTAAAATGTTTCCTGATCCTAAACAAGTTGAGAATACAGTCAGCATGTTCCCCTATGGGAAAATTCTCGGTGGGGATGAAAAATGGAATGAATATTATTTCCAAGGGGAAATAATTATCATATAGAAACTGCCAGTCAGCAGTTTGTCTGTAAAAGGATAGAAGTCCAAGACAGAGACCTTAGGCACATCCAAGAGCAACTTGATACCAAGCTAAGCTTACCATGGGTCAGAAAGCCCAGACTCTCCAGTCATGATTGAGTCAGCAATCCCAAATGAGGTAAACTGTCAGAGGTCAAGGGGGAAATCATTAGTAACAGTAAAGGGAAGAGAAAAAGAGGGAAAGAAGTCTATTCACATATAAAGGACAAATGACACCCTAAACCAGCCAACCGAAGGAACCTTGAAACCATCACTAGAAATGTAGAAGAAATTCAAATGTCCTTAAACACTCGACCATTTTATTTATATATACAGCCTGTTCCCCTTTGGGTTTAAAATACACTCACACTCATTGTGCACACACAGACACATGCACATACATCACATACTAGTGATCTGCAATGGGTATTAAATTTAAAAAAAAATTTTTTTTACATTACACATTTGTCTTTTGAATTATTTGCAATGAAATATAATTATCAGGGGCTGGGATTGTAGCTCAGTGGTAGAGCACTTGCCTCGCATGCGTGAGGCCCTGGGTTTGATCCTCAGCACCACATACAAAGCAATAAAATAAAGACAATGTGTCCATCCACAACTAAAACAAAAAAATTAAAAAAAAAAAAAAAGAAATATAATTATCA